>NDXB01008594.1:121611-167831 GCA_002631895.1 Agapornis roseicollis
AAAAAAAAAAAAAAAAAAAAAAAAAGGAAAAAATAGAATAAAATATAAAATAAAATAAAAATGAGCTGGCTTCACAATTACCAAGTCAGCCCATGCAGCCCTTCGCTATTGTACGGAGTGGCATAAACCCCCCGGCGGCCTATCAGCTCCCTGGCAGGCAGGGGGCTGCGCTATTCAAAGCAAGAGATACAAGCTGCAGGGCAAAAACCTGGCAGCTCCCATCTGACCCCCCAATCCCCGGCTGGTGACAGCTCCAAGCTCCATGGCAAATTAGCCCTTCTCACATTACAATTGCAGGAGACAGATTCCATTAGCGGTATCTGAAATTGAGTGGAGAGCTGCTCCGTTATCAGACTTGACTCATAAGCGCCACTATTAATCAGAGCTATGATAGCATTTATATATTTCAAGCTATCTGCCGCCGCTGTGATATTCTGCTACAAAGGGTTGATGGGACTTAGGGAAGGGAACAATGGAGCTTTCTGGGAAAAGCAGAGTAAATCAAGAAAGTCTGTGACTTCCGCACATTCTGAAGGGATTGCGGTTTACATAAATTTTCTCCCAATTGGAGATTGAGCTCTTCCTCATCTTACACATGGGATTTAGTTGTCACTCAATGGTAACAGCTGTGAAAAGGTGAAGCGGCCCACCGCTCAGAATATTGCCTCCGCTTTTAAAGCAATTAACCCATGAACAGGAGGATACCTGGTGATATCAAAGGGATTAAGCCAGGCAGTGCATTATTAACATTTCCTTGAACTAATTCTAACTCTGACTAGCTGTCAGAAAAGACTCTTCAGTCTTTAAAAAAAAAAAGAGGAGTTTTTTTGCCCTGCTTTCCCCACCCTCAAAATGAAGAGTTATTGCAGCCTAATGTGCCTCCTTTAGAGCAAAATGCAAATTAACAGATCTGGTAATGTCTTCAAACAGACTGAACTCAGTGCCAGTTTATTATGGGGAGAAGGGGAAAAATATAAAATATATATGATCAATTAGCCAGAAATCATGGTAGATATTCTTCTAAAAGGAAATTAACACTTGAGTACATTCCTTTCTTCTCTTCCTCCTAAAACTTTGAAACTACTTATTACTAAGCACAGCTGCTTCTGAAACAGCCAAGATCTTCACGCTGCTACAGAGGTGATAATCTGTAATCTGGAAAAATCCAAATATGCCCTGTAAGGATATTCCTCCTTCCCCAAAGCTTGATTTTGAATTTCCCACTACAGTAGAGTGGGCACCATCATGCCAGGCAGGAGCGCTCTTCTCTCATCCCTCCATCTTCCCTAAACTGTCACCCAAAAAAAGGAGCCAAACTGCTTGGAGATAGCTCCTGCTCCAGCAAACCCACAAACCCCACAGGATACCAATATTCCCCCACCTGCCATAGGCAGCATACCCTCTGGGGATGGCTATGAAGGTGACACATCCTCCCGGTGCCGCAGCATGCCTGAGCCTTCTCAGAGACCTTCCCATGAGAGCTCCACGACACACATCACTGGAGCAAGAAACTTCAGAGCCATCAGAATGGCCAACTTCTGATTCCAAAACATTTTGATGACTTCAAAATGATGAAGTCATTTAACGATTTTGTTATACAACATGCTTAACACTTGCTTTTGTTGGCATTGGGAGAAGAGTTGGCTCCACACATCCATGGTGTGTTGCTTGGAAGCTCTGGGGGGACAGGGAGTATATACATAAGAGATATGAACAGCTTAATTTAATGCAACAATTTCCTCCCTCTCAAAACCCCATGTGCAACTCAGCCAGAATAAAGCTGGCAAAAAATTACCACAAGTATGGGCAATGACACTACCTATTCCACTACTGCCCCTGCAATAAATTAGCTTTGTGTATTTAGATACAGCAAAACAGCCAAGCTACAGAAGGTATACACCGAGAAAAAAACCCAACACATTAAAGATAGGGAAAGCATCCTAGTTCTTTTTGCAACAGAGAATACAAAGAATGCATCATCTGTGCAAAAAATGACACCTTGGCAATCATATTATAAGAAGATAATTGGTTTACTTTGTAAACTTGCTATGCTTTGCCTCCCACAGTAAAACAAATAAACAGTTGTTTAAAGAAACAATCCTATAGCTGTACTTGCTGTGTCCTAAAAACATAAAGCAGCTTCCCCCCTCTTTCAAAGCAAAGATGAATTATTTGCCTCAGTTACAAGCAGCCTGAGAAAACTCTTTGTAAATACCATTTTACGATAATTACAAGCAATTTATTGAGCCTGTGTGGAGGGGGGAAAAAATCCCCATATTTGAGAACTAATTCAAAGGAGTAAACCACTCGTTCAGCGATAGTCTGGATTATTGATAAAAGGGTTTTTTTGCATCAATGCTGTTGGACATAACTTTAAGAAGAACAATCCAGGCTTAAAAAAAAATAACAAAAATTAATAATATAACAAAATTAATAAACAACCAAGATGCTGGGGTTGCTTCCTATCAACTCCAGCAGTGCCTATACAGAGCATCCCACCAGCCATCACCTGGCAGAGAAGAAATCTGTTCAAGGAATAAATTTGATCCTAATCTCACACATGCCATAACATCCCAAACACCACCCAGCCTTGGAGGAAACTGCAACTCTTTCCTTATGCAGCAAAGAAATTGTCCTGACCTACCAAGGAATAAACTCAGGAAATGCCTCTTAAACAAAAAGATTTACTGTACAGGGATGCTGGGATGCCCAGAAAAAGCCCTGCGAGGGTAAACAGCAACCCTGCAGGCTGGTGGGGAGAAAAGAAAGGTTTTAGAGGTTAAGTTCAGGTCAGACAACAAATGAAATTGTAACAACCTAACTGACATTGTATAATGTCTTCTTCCACTAGATCAATAGGGCAGCGTCAGCCCCATTACCATAGAGATGGCTTCCTCCCAGCTGAAGGGTGGCTATTGTTTGAAGAGAAAGATTTGCCACTTGAACCGTGTTGCTCCCAAAGGATGTGTACTTCATCAATTATTTGTATTCCTAACATCTACATATTTTCATATTAGCATCCACATTTCATACGGCAAGAGGAGCAGGTGCTTATTTTTCCTTTGGTACCTTGCAAGAGTCATCCCATCAGCTAAATTTTAATTAAAACACAAAAATGTGGGGCAGATTTCACAGAGCAGTTTATCCTATGCGAGTACACACAAGCCCGGTTAAAGCCGAAACACGCTGTTTTCAGAGAGCAGCAGCTTTCACACAGATAGTGCCAGTAAGGACTTTCGGAGAGATCTTTTTTTTTTTTCCAAGTAGATGTTAATAGAAAGAAAACATTTTTTTGCTGCATGAAATGTCACAAAAAATAATTCAATTTTAAGGCACATAAAAGAAAAAATGTAACATTGCAATTTGGAAATAAAACTGGCCCACTAGACCTTACAATTAATTTAAAAAAAAAAACAAAACAAAACAAAAGATCAATCACTGCTAGGCTGATCCTGTCAGTGCCTTCTATCTATGAAATAGTTTTCTATAAGTCCTAATAGTTTCTACTATCTCTCAGCTCCCAGTTTTCCGCTCTTTCGTGCATGTTTCAAATTTAATGGAAGCTACATCTTCCAAATCCAGTTAAACAATAACAAAAAAAAACCCTGAACATCTGGAAGTGTAAAAATAATTCCCCAATTTAGCCCATCATTTTTCTTCTGTATTCTTGTTTCTCTAATGCGATGACTGCTTAATTTCACAAGCACAAAATGGGCACGTAAGGAACAGTCACACACACTGCAGCTAAAACTAAAAAGCAGGGCAGATCTTCACAGTAACTGTAATAACGTGAATAACTATCATTAAAAAAATAAATAATCAGAACCCAACAGTCAAAACCTTTAGCAACTCCTTGCAGGAGTTTTTAATATAATCAAAAGGAGTTGTGATCCGAAGCTGCTCCTGGCACTGTGCATGGGAGGGCAGCGCCACTTCCCGCTCCCCAAATACACTGTGAAATACAGGATATTAAATTAAATAATACTGACTTAATTACATGTATTACTCAACAGTAAAAGCAATCAGTTTAAATGCCTATAGAAATATCTAGGAATTAAGTAATTCCAATAGGTGTGCTTTGGAGTTGATGCAGTGCTACATGAAAAGAGATGTGCAAAAAGCAAAGATGCACTCAGACAGATGCACACTGTGAACCAAAGTCTGAGTGAGCTCAGGTTCTCGGGGTGTACAGCATCTGCCCCCCCAATTTGTTTCTGCTTTTATTTCCAGGTTGCTCTCACTCTCTGGGAAGGTTTCCCCAAGGGGTGATGCAGCTCTGGAAACATGTGGGAGAAAAAGGCTTCTGTCAAAATAATCTCAGTAAGGAAGCGTCCCGTCTCACCCCAAAGTCCCCTGATAACATTTCAGATTTCACAGTTTGCTGCTTCAAAACATGCACTATTTTCCCTGCAAAAGAACATCAGAAATTGTTTGTACGGGTTGCAATAATCCTCTCAAATATGGGTCAGGCTGAGGTTAAGAGCAGCCAGAACTTGCACATCAAAGACGAACAGGGTTAACAAAACCTCCAACCACATGCACATCCCGATTGTTCCCTTTTCTCCCAAGGTTAGAGGTCCAGAGTATATAGATGGGTTCTAGCCAGTCCCCTCCAAGCACCTACGCCAGAAGAAAGTGGCTGGCACTGATGCTTGCCCTGGTCCTTGGGTACCACTGGCAGGCAACTGCCCATCCACCTCCGCCAGGAGCTGCAATTAAACCAAGTTCATGGTATCCCGATAGGTGAAGCTCATCCTGTTAATTTAAATAGACCATCTGCATCTTTCGAGAACGACAAACTTCATTAGTTCTGGTTAGTTAAACTGAGCGGTGATTTGTGATAATGAGCCTGAACAACCTGTCATGTCTGTGTAAGGGAAAGGGTGCACTTTTTATTATTACTATTATTATTATTTAACAGAAAGAAAAGAAAGGGGGACCTTTTGTGCAGGAAAGAAGGTCAGATTCAGATTAAACTGCTGTTAGGTCGATCAGAGAAACCAATTGCAGCTGGAAAGGGAGGAGGGGAAATGCTAGTCCGAAGGCCAGAGGGGAACACAGGGAACCTTTGGAAACATTCCGAGCCGACTGGGAAGCACCCTGCCAGCATCACACCAACGAATAAACATCCTCAATGACTTTACCTGAAAACCGTGTAAAAAAGCAAAGAGGCGGCAGCTGCTCCCAACAAGCTGCAGAGGAGATTGACTCGGAAGGCAGGGGAGCCGACAGGCAGCAGCCCCATCGCCAGCTTGGCTAGCAGCGTGAACAGGGGGTAGCCGGGAGGGTGGGCAACCTATGGACAGATCGATAAAGAGTTGAAAAGGGGTGAAATGCCACAAAATCAAATGGAGAGCAGCACACTGGGGTCCAGCGGCAGGAGTCAGAGATCTCCGAGTGCTGTCTCTCCCTGACCCATCCTCTTGTACCAACTTTACTCCGCAAATATTTTTCCTTAGTGGATTTGGCTCCACGCCTCACCCATAATAATGAGAAAGCGAGAAAAGGAGGTGCCACGTTTCATTAGCGTGCCTTAAAGGGCTCCTTGTTTGTGTTCACAGTATATTAGGGTCATTCAAAAGGCAGCTGTTTTTTTCCCTTTTTTCTCCTTTTTTCTTTTTTTTTTTCAAAAAAAAGCAGCTTCTCAACTATTTTATTGGTTAGCAAGTTGAAAGACCACACTGCTATCGGATTACCACCGCGCTGACAGTCCTAAGGTCTTGCCTAAAGGGATCATGCACCATAATAAAGTTTATTAAATAATAAAACTTATTAAAATTGTTAACCCGATTTATTTTATTCTCCCCAGCTTATACAAAATTTGGGTTGATAATAAGCCAGCTACTGTATATACAGTAAAGCCTTTGCTTTATAATTTAGTTTAATTGGATTTAAAACTTGAAGTAAATTGTCGCGTGCTGTACTTATAAGTTAGTAAAAACTGTGGTTTGAAAATAAATTAATCTACTTTACTCCATGCTTAATTAAACTTCCTTAATTCCTAAAACTGTTAATGAGAGCATTGATTAAACAATAAAACTAATACTTACTCCAAGCTCATATGCGGCTGTGATCAGCTCCCCTGTGAAAAAATAATGTAAAACCAATAATTACTATTAGGAAATGACACTCCTCCAAAGTTTTCAAAATCCAAATGCTTGCATTGGGGTTTTGCATTAATTTGACTGGATAAAACTGTAAATCTGTAGAGATTTAACAGCATGAAATTTTCTAAGAATATTTTCTCCCTCTGATGTCATTGCACAAAATATCTTTTGTATGTTTTCGCGAGACTTTTATGAACAGATAAGTGAATGTATAGGTAGGCTTGGGTAAAGAATGGCCTGAGATACTCAGAAGGCAGACATTTGTGCATGTGTATTTTTAATTTAAAACCAATTGACTCAGTAACTTTCAAGCACTACAGTTTGCAATGCTTAAGAAAACCCCCACAGCTTTATAGTTTCAAAGAGGGAAAATGTCATCATTGATCGTGCAAATCTGCATCTGTGTATTTGGGAACACTTCTCTCCCTTGATGCTAAAAGCAATTCTTGCAGCTTCTGCTTCACAAGTAACTCTTTTACCTGTCAGTAGCTGCTGCACCCAGCAGCCGCTCCCACTAGAAACACCGCTGAGGTTTTGCATTTCGTTTGTATTTTAGAGCAGGACAGATAACCGCTACAAAAAAAAACCCTATGATAGCATAACAGTTAATAATACTTGGCATTTTTAGAGCATTTGACACTGAAGCATTTTGCAACACTCCTGAACAGCGTATATGAAATATATTCAATAAGCACAACACATTCAGGGATGAGCCAAAAGGCAAAAAATGTTAAAAATTACTGCTGGTTTTGCTTCTTTCCCTCCAATTTCATGATCCTATTTCGCAGAGCCTGGCCTTACTGGTCCTGCCAATTTTGCAAGTGCCAAGATCATGGTAGCTCTGTCCCACTGTTAGATGGTAAATCTACAAAGTGAAGGGTGACTTGGCTTTAAATGCTAAATTAAAAATACCCTACATTTCTACACATTATTATGTTGCTACCATCTAATGAAAAGGAGAATTGTATAAATGGCAGCTTTAAATCTTGGCATTACAGCAAACAATATATTTTAGAAAGAAGATGCAAGTTAGCCTACTACTGCTGTTGGCAAATTACAGCTACTTCCCCGCACAATGACCTGCAGCCTTCTGCACAGCAGCCTGTCAGATGTGGAGTTTACCACACTTCTAAATGCCACCTATTTTTATTGCTACTTTATTTTAGGAAACTTTCAACCTATTGGAAGATGGCCCTGAAAAAGTGGATGCAATGGGAAAAACATCCATCCCTAACAGTGACTTTTAGTGTTCAGCAGATCCAGTGTTTCTAGGGCATGGTGAGGTTGGGAAGCCATTAATCCCCCTGCACAGAGCAAAAGATGATGCTAGTAAAGGAAAATCTAAACTTGGCATTGTTGGGGTTTCCTGGCATGCCAGCATGTACTGCTCTGTCAGCAGCTCATGGTGAATGTCATTGCATTGTGGAGATACTGCTCCCAAGCCAGGCATGGCTTCACCTTCATTTAAGGCCTCCTGGGATAGAGCTGCATGTGCACCTAAAATGGCTAAAGAGTAAGTTCAAATTCATACATGTTGCTATCATATTGGTTCATATCACAGGCAAGAATAACTCCAAAGCAACATACACATACACCAACCAGAAAGCTGCAGGAAAAAAGGAATACTGGCGGATGCCATTGCCCGGTTTTGAAAGCCAACAGCACAATTTTGCCTCCCAAGAATTAAGGGGAAAAAAAGTGAGAAAACCTGCAAAAATAAGTTCCCAGACTGTAAGCCTGTTGAATTCCACTGGGAAAACCAAGAGGAGCTCAACACCCACCACTTCAGATAAGGTTAATTCTCCATATCCCACCCATATACCTGAGTATCACTTACAGCCTCCACAGGCTACGTACAGAGAGCTATTATTAAATACAGAGTATTTAATACAGTGCTATTATTAAATGACAAAATCAAATTATTAAATTGCCCAAAGAAGCTGTGGCTGCTCCATCCCTGGCAGTTTTCAAGATCAGGTTGGACGGGGACTGGAGCAGCCTGCTCTAGTGGAAGGTGTCTCTGCCCACGGCAGGGGGTAAGAACTGGATGAGCTTTAAGGTCCCTTCCAACCCAAACCATTCTGTGATTCTATGACAAAACACGGAGGAAGACTACCGTGTCTACAAATTTTATTTCAGTGTATTTCTTGTGAGAGAAAATGACTGTCAGCATCTTTACATGCTGGCTCAAATTGAAGAGTTTATTCCTGCATAATCTTGGTGTAAATATGTTTCAGACTGTCCAGCTTGATTCCACAATAAAGGTGCTCAACAGGCCCAACACTGCCTGAAAACTGATTTAGCCCCATCAAGTTTGACAGCTGATGTCTAAAACATCAGAGAGAAATTTTAGCTTTTTTTTTTTCTTTTATTCGATCCCCTTATAAGCTGTTTAAACACCTGCAGATGTTTCCGAACTAGAATTCATTCTCTCGTTTCTTTGTTACAACACTAAGTAAGATGAGAATGCAAATACCTATTGCCTTTACACTTCTGGATTACTGCAAACTTCAGGAACAATTAAAAAGTATACAGATAGCTTAAAAATAAAATAAAATAATAGGCTCCCTGCCTGAAAGCTGATAGACCAAATCCTTAAGCACCTCTTTACTCACACAAGTAGCTTTCACTGCTTTTGAAGGTGCAAGTTTGAGCTCCATGCTCAGGCACAGGCAAGTTAAATTGCTTTGAGCAGGGCTGTGCAGAGAACTTCCAGGGGACTCCAGCCAGGCAGCAGCACTGGAGCATCCCATGGACCATGAGAAACCAGGGGAATCAATCAAAAAAGCCTTAACACAATGCAACAGGGTGGCTGCTGGCTGGGAGACGCACAAGAGGACAGTGGGGACAAGCCCATTTGTTCAACTCCAGTAAAGGCATACAACTCAGGCAGCTTAATTAGGAGAAGATGTGGAGGCAAAAAAAACCCCAAACCCACAAATAAGGAGAGACAGAAAGTGAAGTCATGGGGCTAACTGGGGGACACTGTCCTGAGAAATTTCCTTTAATATAATTCCCAATAACATGAGTTGCTGGAAGCCTGCTAAAGCATCCAGTCCCCACTCTGGGCACTCCCAGAGCATCTCTCTGCTGTGCCCATTTGCAGCACACATCTAGTTTGGGTCCTTGATACCTCTGACAAAAGTTATTAACACAGGAGTGAAGCATGCTGCATATATATACATTGCTTTCTATACACACGGTTGCTGTGTGAGGAAGAACCAGGATGTCTTTGGAAATTAGGAAAAGAGCCATGCTTGTCCTGCCTCCAAAATGAGATAAAATAACCACAATAAACCAGGGAAAGCAGGGTGAACCCATGTCTGCCTTGCTTAGCTGCTCAGTGTATCTACCAGGACAACTCACATCAAACAAGGAGCAAATCCTGACACTGATTCATCACCTCATAAGGAGATCCCACATCTCACTTTGTAAAGGGTACTAATGGTTATGTGCATCCTGGAGGCAAAACCCAAGCTCAAGGACAATTAAAAACCAGGTTCCCGAGGCTTCACACAGCACAAACAGTTCACATTCATAAACAGGGCTTTCCCATCAGAGAGTACTTTAAAAGATAAAATGGGACTAACTGTAAATATATTCATCATTGCATATTAACCAATACAAGCAGGAGGAGGAAAGCCAACCCTTTTACAAACTCGGGAGCTGAAATAAAAGCCATTGGGGTGCATACCAGCCAGCCTAAGCAATTGTGCTTGCATACCTCATATGGAACATGGGATACAAGCTCTGTGGAGAAAAGCTTCAAAAATAAATTCTTTTAACACAGCTCTGTCAGTAGGGTCCCTCTGACCCAAACACAGGAACAGGGAAAAGGGACAAGGCTGCACCATCAAGAGCCAACTAACCAGGACAAGCTTGGTGTAATGCAAACACAGCTCTGCCCTGTTACCTTTAAATCAAATAACCCCCAACTGAATCACTGTACAACTTTACATGTGTTTAAAAAGCTACACTGAAAACACACTGCCTTAAACCCAGCTAGACAAAACCACTCTGTGCTTACCAAGTAGTAGTGTCTTTCATGTACTCCTAAACAAAAACTAACAGCAGATTTTAAAGAGTTGCAGTTAAAATATGGGATCTCTCTCTCTCCATACATACCAAAGGTGTAAAATATATGCAGCCATTAAAAGCCCACTTATTTATATGGAATTTTATGTGCAGCTTGGGTCTGAAATCAGCACTGGCCAAGAAGCAAGAGTTAACCAGACTCACTCAGTGCTCTTCTGGGATACAAAACAACAGGGTACCAGGTACCCACTCCATTAAAAAGAGAAAGCTACAGCCTGAGCAGTGACTCACATCTGGCAGGACATCACACATCTGCCTTTGACATCACCAGCTGTGCCCAGGGCCCTGACCCTAACCCCTTCGCTGTAAGTCTCAAATTCATAAAACTATTTGCTGCAAAGCAAACGGTGGGGGAGAGGAGTGGGTCCACATGGGGCGGCCAGAGGGCACCAGTTCCCCAGGACGTGCTCCCCAAAGTGTGACTGCACTGCACCAGCCGCGGTGGAAGGCGCATCCCATGAGGGAAGTGGCAATGCCCCAGCCCCTAGGGCTGCACCCTCCACTATAGGGTGCCCATAATGCACCAGCCCCTGTAGTTCATCGTGGTTCAAATGCACCAACCCTCACGGGGTGAGCACTCCACAGAGCGACTGCAACTGACCAGTGCCTATGAGGGGGTGTAACGTTATGGGATGAGCAATCCTATAGGGTGACAATGACTCCCATGGGGAGAAACCTTACGGGATGACAGCAACCCTATGTGCTAACAGCGATGTGCTAGCCCGCAAGGGCTCAGCACTCCCATGCACCCGAAGCGTGACCGCGATGCACCATCCTCTAAGGGGGCGAGGGTCCCCATGGCGCCACCTCCCCAGTGGGTACGTTACCCGCATCCCCGCCAGGCAGGGCAGGAGGCAGCGTGGCCATATAGAGAGCCGCCACGGCAGCGCCCAGCGCTCCGGCGGCAGCAGAACCTGCCCCGGCACCGGCCTCTGCGCCCATGTGCGCCGCAGAGCCTTCCGGGTTGGGCCGCGCGGGACTGGCGGGCCGTGCCATACCACCGACCCGCGGGGGGAACAGCCCCGTCCCGCTCGCCTTCTGGCTCCCTCCGAGCTGCTTCCCGGGAGCGCTGGCCACCAGCGGCGCTCGGATAGGAAATAAGTGGGACCGTAGGCTCGATGGAGCGATTCAGAGCGACCTCTCGCCCTGTTCCTCCACTCCCTCCGCTGTGAGTACTTGGTACAGCCGAAGAGGGCGGGGCGGAGGAGTGCACCCCTCGGTAAGGGCGACGGGGCGGGACCACTGCGCGGGGTGGGGCGGGGAGAAACCATCGCGGAGCTGGGGGGGAGCGGGGTTCCCCGCCTGTCCGAAGTAGTCTCCTCAGCGGGGCATGAGGGTAAGGTCTTCTTGAGTCCTTCTTTTCTCCAGGCTGAACAAACCCAGCTCTCTCAGCCTTTCTTCACACGGCTTCCCAGTCCTTGGGTCATCTTTGTGGTCCTTTGGACCCTCTCCATCCTGTCCTCACCTTCTTATGTAGTGGGGACCAAAACGGAACCCAGTATTCCAGGTGTGGCCTGACAAGCACTGAGTAGATGGGACAATGACATCTTTATCTCTGCTGGTGATGCCCTTGTTGATGTAACCCAGCATCCTGCTAGATTTCTTTGCTGCAGTTGCACACTGTTCACTCCTATTGAGTTTGTTGTTCACCAGGACTTCCAGGTGCCTTTTCCCAGAGCTGCTCCCCAGCTGGGTAGATCCCTTGCTGTGCTGCACTCTTGGATTGTGTTTATGTGGGTGCAAGACTTAACTTATCCTTGTTGAACACCATCAGGTTCTTGTTAGCCCAGTCTTCCAGCCTGCCTAGGTTGTCTTTCAGGGTGACTCTCCTTCCCAAAGCATCCATTTCCCACTTACTCTGGTATCATTGGCAAACTTCATCCAGGGTACATTTGATCCCATCATCCAGAACACTTATGAAGACATAGAGTCATAGAAGCATAGAATAGTTAAGGTTGAAAAGGACCTTAAGATCACCCAGTTCCAACCCCCTGACATGGGCAGAGACACCTCACACTAAACCATGCCACCCAAGGCTCTGTCCAACCTGGCCTTGAACACTGCCAGGGATGGAACATTCACAACTTCCCTGGGCAACCCATTCCAGTGCCTCACCACCCTCACAGTAAAGAATTTCACAATGCTCCAAGTGAGGTCTCACGAGAGTAGAGGGGCAGGATCACCTCCTTCGACCTGCTGGTCACACTCCTTTTGATGCAGCCCAGGATATGGTTGCTTTCTGGGCTGTGAGCACACACTACAGCTGGCTCATGTTCATTTTCTTATCAACCACTACCCCCAAGTCCTTCTCCACAGGGCTGCTCTGAATCTCCTCTTTGCCCAACCTGTAGCTGTGCCTGGGATTGCCCCAGCCCATGCAATGTTGCAAAACATATTTTAACCACGATGCTCCCAGCTGGGCTCAGTGCCTTTTGCCTGCTCTCCACCAGGTGAGCAGCTCCTTGAGCCAGTGCCACCAGGGTGGGTGCTGTGTGGGGTGCAAGGCCCACCCATGGACACAGACTGCATCCACCTTGCCATGCTCTGGCTGCCTCACAGCTCCATGTGCAGGCTTGGCAATACACAGATAATACAGGTTAATGCCCTGAATGGGGTTACATGAGATGCTGGGGAGGAAAAGGATTGACGGTGTCAGTGTTTAGAATATTAAAAGCAGCGATTCCCGCTGTGGGAGTAGTTAAGGAAGGCAAATAGCATCCTGAGACCTATCGATAGAAGACTAAAACACATCCATGGAAATCATTATGGGATTGTACAAAAGAGCGGAGAGGCCATACCTGGAGAATTGAGACAGATTATAGAAAAGCTTTTGAATACAAATGAAAAAGGTATAGAAGAGGGTAACTAGGATAATAAACAGCCTTATGGATTAGAATCTAAGTGGAGACGTTAGAAAATTAGGTTTGCATTTATTAAAAAAAGAGCACGATTAAGGGTTGACACAACTGAAAAAGTGTACATCGTATTCTGGGGACTGGAGAAGCTGGTGCTGAAGGAACATTTTGAAACAGCTGGAAAAAATCCCGAAAGGGCATGAGCCAAACACAAGAAGAGTATTAAAGGAATTTAGGGAAGGTCTTTTACATGCTCCAGCCAGTATGTGCAAAGACAGTAAAAGAAGCTGAAGTTGTGACCCGCTCAGAAGTTAATTGGGTTGCTTGAAGGAACTGGTGTTTGAGGGTATAAACACGGGCTGAATACCAGCTGGGCGCACGTGGCTGCCTTCCATCCAGAAGGCAACCACTTGGCTCTGCAGTGACCATGTGAGCTTCAATAAACTCAACTTGTTGGCAGGTTTCTGCCGTTATTGGCTGAGGTTCATTGGGGAGAAGAAAAGATATGTTGCAATCCTCCACCAGCCATTGTCACTAGGGTAATTAGAGGGGTCATTGTTCCCCGCACCCGTTGGGGATGGTAAAATGTAATTTTAGCAGCAAAGTGTGCAGTCTGTGTGTTAAAGCAGGCTGGGAGCAAGGCTGTATATCCCACATGTAGCTTTCTTCTTTGCAGTATTTTTCTTTCTTTGTATTAACTTGGAAAAAGCATCCAAAGACAAATGTTAACCATGACTGATTACAGTTATATTGATGGGGGAGGTAGCAATTTAAAGGCAAATATCAAAATGTGGAAGAATGGCTGGTAATAATATGGTAAGGACAAACTGTTCTTTAATTGTCCTGCAAGTTGCTTTGTATCTTTGTCATGCAGAAACTGGAACTTTTAGGGTGCCAGTGACAAAGCACTTTTCTGTAATATAGTAGGGCAGGCTCACAACAGCCTTTATATTACTGAATAACTACCACGGGTTTCAAAGGCCAGGATTACAGACACACTTTATGTAGGCACAAATGCTTTGGAGAGTGCATTTACATTTTTCTTCTGTAAGCAGAAATCTATTAATTCATGAGATTTGACTTCCCCTTCTTCTTCAGGCATGACCCTGGGGTCTGACAAACACACGAAGGACATGTGGACCCCCTTTTTTTGGTTTTATCATAGCCAGATAGATATTTTCTCACTGTTTTCATTCCTGCTCTGAAAGTTTAGAGCGGTCCAAACCCAAGTTAGATTCACCTTGCTACAGAGCAATGCTCTGGGTTTTCCCAAAGCCTTCAGGAGGGGCTCAATAGCAATAAAAAAAAAAGTATTGCTTACTCAGAATAAAAACACACTAGGGCAAGTGGAAAGGGTTTGAAAGATGGCCTTGTGCTACACATTGATTTACTGAAAAAAAAAAATCTCTGGAACTTGTAGCACGAGAGCATACTCTAGTGGCAACTGAGCAAAGAAAGTGCTCATGGTTTGTGCAATGTTCGGTTGGTGAGACGCCTCCCACCTTTCAACAGGAGGCTTATTCTCTCCTATCTCCTCTGGCTTTATGGCCCACGCTCAGCCCGATAGGAAATACCCAAGGCAGGTAGAGAAAATAAACAGGAACTTCTAAAGTAATTTCAAAAACACAGCTTGAGAACATATCTCTCCAAAATGGCTGTGTACTTAAAGAGTCGTCTTTTCACCAGGCTCTCTTGCAGATTTTCTCCTGAGAGACACAGTTTAGAGGAGGCAGGAGATAGGAAAAAGGAGAATAATACTTAAAGCAAATTCTATTCACCCATGGCAGTGTCATTACAAACTTGAATGAGCACAGTTATTGCAAATAAATAAAAACAATAGACCAGAACCAGTTTTACATAAGAAAATACTGAAATACTGTTCAATTAGTCCTAAGCTTTAGTTAAACCTTTTCTTTTGCCCATCAGGTGATAAGGTTAATACAGAAAGCACTCAACTGCTGTACTTGTGTAACAACAGTCAGCATCCATTTAATGAACTTACGTGTATACACATTTAGCAAAGCTTCAATATTGTCAGTGTTGGGCTGGCACAGAATTTTAATGGCAAAGTAGCCAGCCCAGTCTTCTCATAAACAATATCCCCATGTAAAGAAAGCAGGTCCTCATGGGGATCATTAACAATACAAATAAGCACCACTTCTATATTTAAATAAGAACTTTGGCAGTATTTCCACTGATGATGTATGCCTGCCTGTGAAGCATGGAAAGGAAGATTACACTATTTTTATTTGTTCTTAAGTGGCTTGAATAAGCTGCATTTTATGACTTCTAGAGGTTTTGGGTTTTTGGGGGGGATGTGGGGGGAAAGACCAAGCTTATATCCCACATTTACAGCAACATCAGTGCAGTAGCTAGACATTGTGCAGAGGGAATTTCCAGGTGGGATAAAGTGCACTTGGTCCAGCAAGCATCCTTCTGGCCCTCGTCATGGGGCTCTCACTGCCTACCCTGTGAGTGCAGAGCTTCAAGTGGTTGAACTGTATGTTTGCTGTGATACACCCAGTGCCTTGTAAACCATCAAAATTCAAAAGACAGGTAAAGGTCTCCCAATGTTATCACAATCATGGCCATTTTGTGCAAAACAGGACCAAGGGGAGAAGCCCAAATCAGACTGTGCAGTGGGAGGAAGGAGGAATAAAGATCATGTTGGCTGTTGTCTAGTATGGGGAAGGGTAGCCGGGGTTGGTTGTGGTCAGAGGGCTGGGAGAATTTGGGGGCTCAGGTCCACAGGGAAACAGGCTTGGTTCCACCGCTTACAGGACAACCTGTTCATTATCGCAAAAATCAGTTTCATTTTCTTCCCCAAATAAGAAAATAGACTGAACTAATCTCCCCATTAGATCTTGTTTCCCAGGATTTTGTGTCTTTCTAAGACAGACTTTATTGTCTTGCAGAAGACCTCCAGTCCCTGCCTCCACCAGTCTTAGCAGCCTTCCAGCTGATTTTCTGACACACTGAGCAGCCACAGATCCCATTTGTCTCAGCTTTTTTTCCCAGAACTCTGTCAATAAGCTGTATGTTTTCACAACTGATTTCCTCAAACTAATATTATTTATCTATCTGCATGCCTTACTGGTGAATTCGGGTCTGGTGTCTAATCTGCACTGTGACTCCATAGTTCTGCTAGAGACCATCTTCTCATGAGTGCAGCTGATGCACCACATGAGGACCCTGTTCCCTTCATCCACAAACCGCTGCATTACTCTTATTAGTATTTGCAAGAAGGGAACACTTTTACTACCTCAAAAGACATTTAATGCTTTCACTCCTTGTTGTAGTTATAGGTGTAGGACACTGATTGCCATCTTGTACCTTGAAGGCCAAACTCACAGCCTGACCTGAGAAATGCCCAAACATGGCTTGTAGCTGAAGACCTGCAACAGCAGACGGTGCTGAAGTAGTGTCCAGTGGTTCAAACTCTGCTTTCTTCACCTACACTTGCAGTTCCAGTAAAACTCCTCAAATGTTTAGAGAAGAATTTTCCACATTACATCCAATCCTCTCTGTTTCATTTCTATTTATCAAGCTGTGATCAGATTGTATCAGCTGTGGGTCATGCTCAAGGAATTTGCACAAAGGATGAATGTGGAGCAGGACAAGAATTGCAACCTCCAAAATTACTCGCTTTACCTGGAGAAGGTGTCTTCCTACCTGGACATGCTATCTTCACTGCATTCTTACACTAAACAAATCCCCAGTGCTGCTACTGGTGATGAGGCTGACACAGGTTGTCTTTCATTCTAATTGAAAACTGATGGAGATTCATGTGTTCTTTCATAAGGCTGTTGTATTAGTTTCATAATGAAGATGATTGGATGAGATTCATAAGTAAGACTCTAGTAGGAAGCTTTTCTTCTCCAAACTACTCTGTGTGGATGAGGTTACTGGCCAGGACTGTGATCTGTAGATATATGGCCAAAATTAACTTGTGAAGATGCTTGACAACATCAGGTTGTATAGAATATCACCAGTGAAGGTGATGTAAGATACACTTCAGCTAAGGACTCCCTTCTTTTCATCAATAGACTGCTCCACAAAGAAGAGGTTCATGTCCTATTGCCAGGCATGTGCTTTCTAGGAGGAAGGCAGTGAGAAGCCCTATGTGTGTATATATATATATATATACACACACACATATATACATACATATATATATATATATGGCAGAGCTAGGACTGTGCTTATAACCAGTTTTTGGAGGCATATAACCCTGCCTGCTCCTACAATTGCAAGTTAGGTCTGCTGCAGCTTTGAACTCTGGAGAGACAATGCTGCTAAATCTTCGAGAGAATGGTCTTGCAAAGGACTCTCATTTCTCCATATACAAGCAGACCTGCTGATGTAAGGTCTGTTAGAGGTGTGTTAGCATGCAGGGTATGCCATTTCTGAGACAGTTCATGTTACCTGGAGAGCTGTAATGTAATAACCTGAATTTGGAGATGGAGGCTTAGCGTCAAAAAACTTTTGCCAAACCTCACCCATGCTTCCTTCAACATGCTGGTGGCCAAGCAGAGTATGTCCAAACTCAGTAGCTACATATCTGTGGGTGGCAGCAGCATTCCCAGAGCCCAGATGGACTTCTACCCTCTCCTGACCATGCTCCACTTGTTTCAGGGTCCTTTCAGATCCTGCACTTGTTCTCCTTAGAAGTCAGGAAGCACAAAAACAGAATCAAGATATTTTGGCTCTGTCACATTTCCTGTAGAAGGCCAGGCTAGGAAACAGATTAAATGGATTACATTAAATCCAGATTAAATCCTGGCATATACCCAGACCTGACTTGCCCATCACATCACCAGTTTCTCAGCATCCGTGTGGCCAGAGCATTACATGAGCTGTGCATTCAAGCTAGGTTCCTTATGGAAGATGTTGTAGGAAGGACCCCAAATTCAATTTATCTGCTGGACCACAACTGTGGGATATCACCACAAGGAGCTGTGGCCAACAGTAAAATATTCGGTGAAGGAAGCACACTTTGCCCAAGCTGTATACATCACAAGGAAGGGCACAACTGAACACATGTTAAAACACAGCCAGGTCTCTCCTGGTGTGCCCCAAAGCTTGTTCAAGCTTGCATGTGAGCATCAGCTGGTAACCTTATATGATGGCCAAAAAGTATTCTGGGCTATGGGCCCATGTTTCAAACACAACCTAGATCACAGGTGCAATCAGAGCTTTGCCTACTGAGGTGGAAGCAGAAGAACACAGCAGTTACTGTATGTCAAGCTCTGAAAAGAAATAAATGAGGGAAAATTTTCATAATCAAAAGAAGCTAATGAAGATGCTGGAGTTTCTAAGGTGGCTGAGGCAAGGGACTACAGACTATAACAAATGAAAGGGGAACAAAGCCAGCATCCCAGTAAATTGTCATGTGAATAAGGCTTTCCAGGGAGCAAAGTGGGAGATTGGACTGGTCCCATTAAGACAGAAAGCTTCCAGTCTGGCGCTGCCTTAATCTTGGTTTCAAGGTAGAGTGAGCTTGCCCTGAGCATCTAACACCAAATAGGTGTTGACAATATCATGGAAACACCATTTAACATAAAGCAAGAGGCCAAGGTCTTTGCAAGTGTAATGACGTTACCTATAATTGTTATTTCAAGGGTAAATAGAAAACAATATATATGTAGGGCAGTTCTTGAGACCTTCAAAATCTTCATGTTACATTAACTGAAGAGGAACAGTTTCTGCAGCTGCCTCATCCCCTCTCTTGCATCTGAGAGCCCAGGACAGGTGACTACAGTGTTATGTGGTCAATAGCCACTACAAAAATCTGCTTTTATGTTAACGTGCCTGATGTTGCAATTGCTTATAGCTTAGAAACCTCAGACTTCTCTTCCTTTGCTTTCTGCGGCCTGGTATTTTCAGGCTCCTCACAAGTCAGGATGAAAAAACTGCATCTAATTTTTCAAAGGCCAGAACTGCTGGTGCAGAAAATAGCCATGTGCCGGGGACTGAGCTCTGCTTCTGCCTTCATTGGGATAAATCCAGCATCCCTCACTGCCTGCAGTTGATTTACTCCCTATTTGGTGTAACCAAAGCAGAATTTACCTCTTGGTGTTTTTCTATGGCATTAAGGCCTGTAAAGAAAATCCTACAAAAAGACATAAGTGCAAACAAAATCTCCTGCTTTCCACAAATCTGGCTGAACTTACACTGCAAAGGGAAACACAGAGGAACTGAAGCCTCTTGCAGGGGATGGGGGACTCTCTAGCAGGGTCAGCTGTGCATATATTTACACATGATATTAGCAGGAAAAAAGACAAAATGGGTGCATCATGACCCAAGGTGGTCCAAATGTTCTGCACTATCATTACTCCTGGGGTCAAAGGCATTGCTGGTTGGTGACTTGATAAGCACGATGAGCTAACGAGCGACAGCTTAATCAGCTCAGATAATTCTTCTGCAATATATGAGATAATGATACCCTTTTTTCTAATTTTTAGGAACCTTGTGGATTTTTTCATTCGTAAATATGAGATAACACTGTAGAACTTGACCTTCCCAAACAAAGCTTTTGCAGAAAGCAGTGTTTTATGCACCAGTTGTCCAGGAATATGGCTATCAGCTTATCTAGGCTGGGGTTTTATCCACTGCAGCCGACCAACTGGAAAGAACACAAGGAAAACTGCAAGAAAAGCTTTAGAATTCATTTAATTTCTGTAGACATGGATAAAACCGATCAGGTTCTGAGTTCAGGGCATTGCTCCTGTTATTTTCTGAGGGTCACCAAGGGCAAGAGGGAAGCATCTGCAGGCTCTCATCTTTCATCTTCTGAGAAAGAACCCAGCTCCGCAGCACTTCTGGGGAATGAGGCTGTCTGCTAAACATCAAAAGCCTTGTATAACCCATCCCTTCACCTGGCACTTCCTTCCCCTGCTCTGGCCAAAATCACACCTCTGAGAGACTGCCAGTAGGGTCCCCTGAAACAGCCATTCTGCCTATGGGCTGGAGATGAAGAGACGCCTTTCAGACAGCCCCTCAGTGTTAAAAAGGGCCATAGCAGAGCAGGAAGAAGGCAGGACAGTCTGTGGACTCCAGGGTGGCCTCCTTGAGCTGCTGTGTTAGTCCTGCACTCCAGACAAGATGTGTTAGAAGTCCAGATTGGAGGGTGGAGGATACCCTGTCTCCCACCTCCTTTGGCTTGCTTGGATTTCTCCCTTCATGGGCCGTCTGGAATTAAAATAAAAAGTCAGCACCACATGCTGCCAGATTCGCTCAGTTGTGGTCAAACAAGAGTGGCTGCCCATCTCCGCCTCTCACTCATTTGTTTGTGCCTGTAATAACTGGATTTCCCAGCTGGTCTCCCAGCCCAGGACCTGCTTAACTCCAGTGAGCAAACACAAGTAGGGGAATTCAGTCCAAGCAGGCAGGTGCAGTGGCTGGATAGCTTGTGGATTTCCCTTCTGCCACAAAACAACAGTTACTGCACACATGTTGCAAAGATAAGCATTGTTTGCCATTAATAGAGAAAAAAGCCAGAGGCTCCCTGTAATTCGGAAGTCTTGCTGTCAAAGAGATGCGCGAGTGAAAACTGCGTGTGAAAATAAGGGAGGATGTGCTCTCAGCAGCTGAGGAATAAAAGATGAAGCATTTTGGCTGCAGCTTCTTGCAAACAGGGAATGCACCTCCCCTGGAAATAGCAGGTGTGGAGTTACATCTGTGTCCAGCACTGAGAGGAGCATTTCTGGAGTGCTAGGCTCAGGTTAGGCTTCCCAAGGAGACTTCTTAAAACAGAGAAGAGATCTACAGTTGCTGTAAGCACCAGCAGGGGTACAAAAAACCCTTTCGAAGTTCCATTTAGCAATCTACAGCTTAGCAGAGAGGAGGGTAGGCAGTAACTTGACTGCGGTCTGTAAGTACCCCATGAGGAGAAGATTTCTGACACTGGAAGCCTGATTAATTGAGCGGACAAAAATGTAGAGAGCCTGAAGTGCTAAAAGCTGTGATTAGATAAACTACACCTAGAAGTAAGGTGAATGGTCCTGGTTGAAGGAAATTAAATGCTGGAGACATATGCTGGGGGTGGCAAGTTCTGGTTCACTCCTCTGTGTGGTGATGGCCATACAGACCATTCGCATCTTCATGCTCCCCATTTCTTTTCAAAGCTTCCTTTTTTCTTTCCCAGGGGATGCGGAAGACATTAGGGATTGAGATGATTTAAATGTTCCCTCAAACCATGCATAGAGACAAAGACAATAACAATAGAGCCCAACAGAAGGTGCAGGCCAGCACGATTTAGTGGTTACCTGCCAAGATACCCCAATTCCCAGACCAGCTTGGGAACACTTGGCTTTCCATTAAAACATTTGCTTCAGTGGAGGAGACTCCAGATTTCTTCCCCTATCCCATGCAATGTTTTTGAGGAACTAAGAGTGGCATACCGCATGTGTAATACATGGTCTGTATCTATGAACAGTGCCACCAGTGGAACTGACCTTATTCCACCCCATAAAGCAGCACCCACTCTTGAAGTCAGTGGAGTTTCAGGAGGCCAAGGCTAGGAGGAGAACAAGACCTCCTGTTTCTAACAGCTTCTAATCCCTGCCCTCCATAATCAGTTTTAAAATGGCCATCAAATCTTCCCTCTGCCTCTAATTGAAAAAGTGATGTCAGCAGTAATCTGCTGCCCCAATTTATCCCCATATATTTGGGCAGTTTGGGCTAATGGATTGTTTCGTAAACATATGTTTTAATGTGGTCGTGCGCCTGCGCACACAAAGAGAAAGCTCTGAGCATGCTGCACTGGTTACAGAGACTAATGCCTTAAATATTACTTTTAATACTAATGTCAGATTATTAAAAACATAATCCATTCTCCTGATTGGACCTAATGTAAGCAGGAGGATAAGAGGGCTTCTATCCATGCATTAACACATTTCATTGAGTGTAAAGCCACTTTCTTCCTCTTAAAACATAAGGTCAGGAACTAATAGAATCTGTACTTCAAGTGGGTTTAAAAAACATATTATATAGAAAGTTTAGTGAAAGTTAATCTGTTGATAGGTGTTGGCTGGGGCTGTGTGGGTAAACAAGAAATAAATGTAATTCACATGCAGTTTTTTCCTGATAAAAATCTATCTGTGCACTTTAAAACATTTATGTTTAAATAGAGCAGAGACCAGCACTAAGAAGCACTCAACCCAAAGCAGCTTTATATAAATGTGTCGTAAAGGACTAAAATAAAGTAAGCTACCAAATCTCCCAAAGATAAAGGGAGAAGGGCTCTGACCCTGTGTGAATTCTCTCCTCATCCCAATCACATGCCATTCCTGGGCCTCATTCCTATTGAGCCTTTTTGCGCATCTCTCCATGGAAGCATTCCCTGACTCCCTCCAGGCAGCTAGATGCATTGAAATATTACCCTCTTACTCAAGGACCAGCTCTTGAATTCTTCATTTAGTTTGTGTTTAGCCTTTCTTTGCTTGCCTCTGGTTTGGTTTGCTCCCTGGTTGCTGTATCAATTAATGTGTAGAATCGTAGAATCATAGAATAGTTAGGATTGGAAAGGACCTTAAGATCATCCAGTTTCTTGGCTAAAGCATTAATCAGAGTAGCCTGGATGAAAATGGTAGCTGGAAGATGAATGACTTACAGAAGGCCAAGGTGTATGAGGAGGAAGGAAGGTGAGGGCAGCATGAGCCCATGTCCTGTGCAAGAAGGTGGTGTAAAGTAATACACCTTTGTTTTGACCTGCATATGAAAGGAGAGCAAGGAGCCATGTAAGCCTTGTACTGACCCAGCAAGGTCTGCATGTCCATGTAGAGAAGCAGAACTGTAAACATCTTGTCCTGTGGATAAGTAGGGTGTCAGGTCCAGGTCCTGTAAACAGAGAGGTTGGCTGTGTGGCTGCTCGCCCACTGAGCGTGTGGTTGGTGTTTAGAAGGCAATACTTGCATTAGGTTCTCTGGATGGTGTATTCACCAACCTGGAGGTCTGAGGTGGTACCAGTGGAACCTGCCACAAGAGGCAGCTCTGTGACTGTACTGTACCTCCCAGGATTGTGGCAATGGCCCCAGCCACTGTTTTGTCCCCAGGGCCAATTCACTTTTCGCTTGTGGTCCTTCAGAACTCTCCTCACCTTGTCTCTTTCCTTCCATTACCTCCTCCAGCAGACATCTAGATCTTACAAGCTTTCCTGGCCCAATTCGCTAACTTATATTTCCTGCTTGGAAGGTCTCCCCCACCTGCCCCTGCCATGGTAGGAATGAAAAGAAGCAAAGACTTTATCCATGAGAGGGGGCAATTTTGGAAGATTATCAGGTGGGGCAGAAGGTGAACTTTGTATTAGGAAGTGTTCTGTGTGACCATAGCACAACGAAATTATGCCAACTTGTTTGTACATGGCATAGGGAGGGAGGCAAATCAAGCATGGGAGCAGCATGCTGGTCAATACAAGAAGAGGCTAAAAATCACCTGAAAACAGGCAGCTGAGGTTTAAAACATTAACAAACTTGCTAACGTCTCCTATATAGCAGATGAGTGAGTACTGAAACAAACTGGGCCCACAAGGTAATAATATGGAAATATTTCTATTTGCACATTTTACTGGAAGGCAAAGCATAGAGTGTAGCTAATATATCCCCACAACTGACAGGAATATTAAATTTTCTGTCATTTTGCTACCACAGCTACCTTTCTCAGCATGCATTCTGTCCTAGTTCCTATTAAGGTGAGAGCAGAATCAAACTCACTAATTGTCTGCATTTTAGATATGATAAGAATTTAGTGGTTGGTGCTAATTAAACTACAAAACAACTCTTCTTGCTGCGGTGTGCATTCCAAGTTGGAGCAATTAATTCACTCACTTAAACTGATCAAGATTTAATTACCATCACTCTGTGCAATTACTCCATAATTAAAGTAATTTGGTTCATTCCACTTGCTGACAGTGTCATTGAACAGCCATTCATAGTACCAAAAGAAGTGATAATTAACTTAAAGAACAGCTCAAGGCAGTTTTACACAGCCTTTTAGTTATTCCTGAATATACCTATATGGAAGAAAGGAGCTTATCACATAATACAGGTGCTTCCCTAGTAAAGGGTTTCAAATGTTTTGTGTTTCTTTTTTTTTTTGTTTTTCAGCCAGTGCACTGTAGCAAACCAAACCTTGGATAAGGTTCTGTAGTTGTCACCCAGTGCCATTTCAGACAAGCAAGCACAATGAAAACTGCATCCCTCCAGCAGTACAGATGTTCCCTGCCTGTTCCTGGAGAATCCTCATTAGGAAAAAACAAAATTCCTCAATAAAAAGCTCTCTCCATTCAGATAACACTGCCAGCAATTAGATCTTATCAAGTACCTTGTGACAGAGCAAGTTCCTGGTTACTGGAATCAGAGGAAGGCAGAAGAGTCACAGGGGGTTTTAACAGTCAGCGTTCTTAATGCCCAGGTTTGTTGACAGTAGCTTGAAAGCTTGATGCAAACAACTCCAAAAACTGAGACAAATGAAGACTAGATAAAATAAAATAAAATAAAATAAAATAAAATAAAATAAAATAAAATAAAATAAAATAAAATAAAATAAAATAAAATAAAATAAAATAAAATAAAATAAAATAAAATAAAATAAAATAAAATAAAATAAAATAAAATAAAATAAAATAAAATAAAATAAAATAAAATACAATAAAATAAAAATATAAATAAAATACAGTACAATTAAAATAAAATAGCCTGTGATTCTGAAGCTAATCTCATGTTTGGAGAGTGGTGGGGTCTGGTTCAAGAGGATTTTCTTAACTTGGAGTGTTGAAGACGCTACAAATAAAGCATGATGGCTTTAGAGATCTCCAAGAGCATTTCCACAAAACCTGACCTACTGCTGTTACCATCTATCATCCCATTTGCTTCTGCCTTGATCTGTACAGCATCATCACCTTCCACAGCGTGTCAGTACTTACAGAAGATACAAGCACAGGCTGTAGGGGTACTTCACTGGCTGCCCGTAGTCCTGTTGTGGGAAAATTGCTGGTGAACATAATGGCTAAATCACTTGACATATTTTCAATGGGAACTCCTTTACCTTTTGTAAGGCACTGAACTTAGAACAGATGAAAGGCTGGAACACTCAGGAATATTTTTGTATATACCAATGTCATGTCTAAAATCATAGAATCATAGAATAGTTAGGGTTGGAAAAGACCTTAAGATCATCCAGTTTCAACCTCTCTGCCATGGGCAGGGACACTTCATACTAAACCATGTCACCTAAGGCTTCATCCAACCTGGCCTTGAACACTGTCAGGGATGGAGCATTCACAGCTTCCCTGGGCAACCCATTCCAGTGCCTCACCACCCTCACAGTAAAGAACTTTCTCCTTATATCTAATCTAAACTTCCCCTGTTTAAGTTTGAACCTGTTACCCCTTGTCTTATCATTACAATCCGTAATGAAGAGTCCCTCCCCAGCATCCCTATAGGCCCCCTTCAGATACTGGAAGGCTGCTATGAGATCTCCATGCAGCCTTCTCTTCCCCAGGCTGAAGAGCCCCAACTTTCTCAGCCTGTCTTCATACAGGAGATCCTGCAGTCCCCTGATCATCCTCGTGGCCCTCCTCTGGACTTGTTCCAACAGCTCCATGTTCTTTTGATGTTGAGGACACCAGAACTGCACACAATACTCCAGGTGAGGTCTCAAGAGAGCAGAATAGAGGAGCAGGATCACTTCCTTCGACCTGCTGGTCATGCTCCTTTTGATGCAGACCAGGATACGGTTGCTTTCTGGGCTGCAAGCGCACACTGAAGCTGGCTCATGTTCATTTTCTCATCGACCAACACCTCAAGTCCTTCTCTGCAGGGCTGCTCTCAATCTCCTCTCTGCACAACCTGTAGCTGTGCCTGGGATTGCTCTGACCCAGGTGTAGGACCTTGTACCTGGCATGGTTAAACTTCATGAGGTTGGCATCAGCCCACCTCACAAGCGTGTCCAGGTCCCTCTGGATGGCATTCCTTCCCTCCAGTGTATCCACCGAACCACATAGCTTGGTGTCATTGGCAAACTTGCTGAGGGCACACTCAATCCCACTGTCCATGTCAGTGACAAAGATGTTGAACAAGATCGTTCCCAACACCGATCCGTGAGGGACACCACTCATCACTGGCCTCCAGCCGGACACTGAGCCATTGACCACAACTCTTTGCGTGCACCCATCCAGCCAGTTCTTTATCCACTGAGTGCCCCACCTATCAAATTGATGTCTCTCCAATTTAGAGACAAGGATGTCATGTGGGACAGTGTCGAACACTTTGCACAAGTCCAGGTAGATGACATCAACTGCTCTACCCCTGTCCATCACTTCCATAGCCCCATCATAGAAGGCCACCAAATTGGTCAGGCAGGATTTCCCCTTAGTGAAGCCATGCTGGCTGCCACCAAGCACCTCGTTGTTTTTCATGTGCCTTAGCATGCCTGCCAGGAGAATCTGCTCCAAGATTTTGCCAGGCACAGAGGTGAGACTGACTGGTCTGTAGTTCCCTGGGAAAATGTTAAATATCTGGTTTTGGTGTTCATGGCACATTTATTCAGAATTCAGTTTTGTTAAAGAAAATTATTTTGCTGGTCAAATTATTCCTCAAGAATTGAAAGTAAATATTGCTCTACAGGATGGACAGAGAAAGAGGCAGACATATCCATCTGTTATGTCTTTTGAAGGATGTTGGGACTGGAGTGGCAAAGAAGACCTTCAACAGATTGTCCACCCATTTCAAAGTTAAGCTTTCTCAAGCTCCCACACAGAAATTTGAAACATGAGCTGTCACAACCATTTGGACATGAAGTGTGCAATGTTTGTGCTGATTTTTTTTTTTCTGACTACCAAAGAGATAATCTAGAGAATCATCTCAAATAAGTGGAATAAGCCTACTAGCTATCCAGGGAATCATTCATGAGTATCAACTCAGTTGCTAAAATCAGCTTTTGCCAGGTTCTNGAAGTGTGCAATGTTTGTGCTGATTTTTTTTTTCTGACTACCAAAGAGATAATCTAGAGAATCATCTCAAATAAGTGGAATAAGCCTACTAGCTATCCAGGGAATCATTCATGAGTATCAACTCAGTTGCTAAAATCAGCTTTTGCCAGGTTCTCTATTATCTCCTTCCAGGCAGACATACAGGATGGATACAAGTTAATTTGAGCTTTATTGGAATTAGGGCCCAGTTTTTTATTGAAAGTACAGATTTCATCTCCTGGAAGGAGCGATACACCTCTGGACAGCATCTCCTGCTGTTCTGTGTGAGGCTTAAGGGTAGCTGCTATGTGTTATCTCCTTGAAGAGCCCATCTTTCCTCACCAGCATCACCGGGAAGTCAGGAAAGCTTGAAATGACCAAGATGAATCCACCCCAAGCTTCAATAGGACTGTCCATGCTTAGCTTAATCCTACAACAAACGCATCCTCATGGGTGCCCTTTACTGGGTGCAGAGATTGGTGTTGAGGTGAATAGGTTTTGTGGTACCACAAGATGTGCATCACAAGAAACATGACCAGCAGGTGAAGGGGGGTGATTCATCCCCTCTGCTCTCATGAGACTTCCTCAGAAAGCTGAGCTGTGCCATGAATTATTTCTACACCTGCAGCATCCATAAAGCGTAGCCTTTTGGTTGGGCTCCCAAATGCTTGTTAGCCTTCTGTGACTCAGCAGTGGCTAAGTTAATGTCAGCTCTACCCAGGGGAAAATCTTCAATATTTCTTTTTACTTAAAAAAGAAAAAAAAAAAACAATCCCAAACGTTATTTTTAAGCTCCTAAAAGAGCATTAAAAAAGAATGAAGAGGAAGAAAAAAGACTGTGTAAAGATTGCTTACCAGAGTCCTTTTACAATAGTCAGCCACACAACAGAAATAGGTGGACATTAATTCATGCTAACCTTGCACACCTAAATACCATTAATTCATCAAAACTAATAACATTAATTCCTTCAAAAATGAGATTAAAGACAGGCGCCCCTGGCAGTCATAATCTGTGGCTGATGACACTAAAATGAAACCTCCAGTATACAAAGCTACCAGCAGAGCTTGCAGATCTCATAAATTGCAGCTCGCAACACATAAATCCTCAAGACAATATACATTATTTTCCAGGATGTTTGCACACCAGTCACCAGTCAAAAAGGAAAGCAAAGCTGTATAACTTCTCTCCCAGCACAGGAGTTGCTGTCAGAGAAGCACGATGCTGTTTGGACCAATGCTTACCTAAATCTGTCAGGCTACAGCAGGATTTAAGCATGCATCTTGGGAACAATATTTGTTTTAAATTTGCAAACACAGCTTGCATAAACAAGGGTAACTAAGAGCTGGAGGTGCCTTGATCTTCTAGCAGTGGCTATTTGACTTTGGGTGCATCATCTACCCTTGCTGGGGGATATTTGAAGAGCTGGAAAAGGTCTTTAGGAGAACCTGCTGATTCCAGCAGAATGCCAACTAGACATTGCTTTCTCCCTGGAGTTGCATCCAAAGGCAGCTGTAAGTCAGCTAAAGGCTTTTCTTTTGATTTCAGTGGGTTCAGAGTTCAGCTCCCATAATCAGGGTTAAAGGTAGCACCAGGATTTGTCTCTGTCTACTTGCTTTCCATGTCTTGTCCTCTGCTTCATCCTGTCCCCAGAGGCATGGAGAAATTAATATGCCCTGCAGGCAGCAGCCATGTCCTGCTTGTCCCTTTCTCCCTCCTTTGCTTACTCCTTGGTGGAGACATCCCTTTGTTTGTCAAGGGAAGTGCTGTTAATTCTACTACCCATATTTCAAGTGTACATATCTGATCCTGGTGTCTGGCTGGGCTCTGTTTAGCTTGGCTGAGGTCTGCTCACTGAGGTCTGTCACCCATACTTCGTATTCTCCTTGTTGTACTCATCACATGTGTGATCCTCAGGCAGAGGATTTTACCTACATAGAATCATAGCCTTTCCCCAAGGCTGCATTTGCCTGTGACAGCAATGTGGTCTGCTGCCCAGAGAGGGACCCTCTCAGTCAGCATGTGCCATGTCCAGCATACCTCTTGGTGCTGCACCCACAGCTGTGTGATACTATAACTGCATCTGCACCACTTTAGGACTTTCACTGACTCCACCTGGAAATAACAGAATTGTGAGCAGGCCTGGGAGGTGTTCACAAACTTGCAAAGTCACAGATTCCTGTGTATTGTGCTCAGAGGTCTCCAGCCTACAGATCATGGCCAGGTGGAAAAAAAATATCACCTACTACTGCTGGTGGCCATAGAGATTCAGAGATGTTTGCAGGAGTCAGTAGGATGCTGCTTGCACACCAGCTTGCCCAGCCACACTATTGAGAGCTTGTGAAGGACAGTAACTGTTACCATTGACCCTTTGAGGCAGTGCCGATGCATCCAAAACACCGGAGGTATTATTTCAGATTAAGCCCAGATAAAACCCGTTTAATTTTAACTCAGATTAAACCTCTATTTAGAACCTGGCCCTGTTTCTGATGCAGCTGGGCTAACCTCGCTCCCCCCTTCCTCGAAGGGCTGTGAATCACCGCGACCGGGAGTTGGGTACCACCCAGCCTCTCCCCCCACACCCATCCTCTTAATACAGACCAGGTAAAACACTGAGTTACTAAAATAAGGCTCGGCTTGTGAAAACTCGTTTTAAAGATAGAGTCACACATGGCTTTTGAGATGGGGTTTAACGCTGTGTGGCTCCAGAAGGGACCCTAAAGCCTGCTGCAGCCCACAGGGGCTTTGGGCGTAGATGAGCACCAAGGAGCTGTGCTGGTTTAATCTCTAAATAATGATGGAAGTGCCAGTGTATGTGTTACTCCAAATGAATGTATCACCCACACATGCTACACTCTCTGCATATTTAATTACACAGCGCTTTCTTCTGCCCTGCTTTTTAAGAAATACTCCACAATCCATCAATGCCTTTCAACAACTAATTTCAATAAAATATAGGGAAAGAAGAGTTTTGGACCCATTCAGACTAGCTGGAAAACAGCAGTAGTGAGAACATAATCAGTCTCACTCATTTTTAATTCCTATTTGTGTTACCAGTGTATCTGAACAGTCCGAGTCCAGACCAGACCTGGCTGTGTGAGGAGATACACAACCCCCAAGGTGAGAAAAAAATCTGTTTCTGAGATTCAACAGTGAAGCAGTGAAGCAGTGAAGCGCAGCACATGAGGGATGCACACAAGCATGCACAGATTAAAACAAGATGCTTTTCCTTTGATTGAGAGTAACAAGTTGTCAAGGTTTCTTAAAACTTAGGTGCCACAGCAGGCTTTGCAGCACTTGGGTTTTATGTGATAGATTTCTGGAGTAGCCTTTATTCTAACCTACCCAACACAGCCTTCATCCTAACCCTGCATTGGGCTGTGATATTAGGTGACTGTGCAGTGTTTTCACTTCCTATTGACTGGTTGTGTACTTCCCTCACGCTAATCCCTTGTTAATGGACACTTTCTTTGAGCCAGCTGAGATCTGAGTTACATTGTCTTTGCGCTTCTTGCAGATTTGATTATTACTTGGATATCTTTGTTTTCATTATTTTGAGATTTGGGGACTTTGTCTCTTTCCTTCAGATTGATTCACTCGGTCAGAGATGGGCTGGCATCCCACAGCTCCTGTTTGCATTTAATCCAGGAGTGGAGGGAGCAGCTTCTCTGCTGCAAATAGTGCAGTCCCGCACTTCAGCTGCCAAAGCTGAGAGAAAACCCACTTTTGGTGTTCACTGGAAAGCACCTCTTGTTTGTGAAACAAAAAACAAAGCAATTCTGCTGCTCCTCTGATGCACTGGTTTTACCTGGGTTCTTCTTGGAGGTTCGCAAAGTAAAATCCACCTGAAGCAGCAGGGAGGTGGCAGCTTGAGCAAGCAGAAGGGGGGACCCCACAACTCTGGCCCCAGGATGCCAGTGGGAGCTTCCAAAATGTGGAGTCCAGTGCTGATAGAACATGTCTGGGTACAAGCTGTCATGATGTGAGGAAGCCAGTGGTGACATCCCTGGACATGGCATACATGGCAATGTAACCATGCACTGCAGGTTCAAGGACACTACTCTGACCTTCAGAGGAGGGAATAAACACAGTCCATGGGGCAGCAAGAAATGATGGAGAGCTCAGGCAGCAGCATGAAGCAAGGTCCCCCTTCCAGGAGGAATGTGAGATCCTCTGGGTAAATCCAGGTTTGCACTTGAAGTCAGAAACAGGATCCAATGGGAAAGCAGAGAGATGGAGATCCAGCAAACTCTCCAGCAAAGTCACTGGCAGAAGGGAGACATGCAGTTAAAGACTGTCTTCCCAATCAACTTTTCTCCTTCTGACACAACTCTGGGCAACTATATATATATAGTTTAGCCCCATCATCCTCAGGATGAGCAATGGGGGGGTCTGGGAAGCTGGTCTGGGGAGGAAGGGCAAAGCAGTCAGTATTGGCATAACTTGTGCAGTGTGGAGAGCTGAGGTTGCTCGTGGGGACTGGACAGGCCACCAATGGCAGGTGGGAAACGAAGCAAAGTCTCATCAGGTTTCCAAGACAAGTCAGGAAGGTGTTTTCTGGTGCAGAAATCGGAAACCTGCCCACAGCTTCAGGAGATGAGAGAAAAAGAAAAACCCTAAGAGTCCACCCAAAGGGATGTGGTTTATGGGTAAGTTTCTCAGCCAGAACAGCAGGGACTGGTGCTGCTGTTGGTGGAGCTGTGGCCACAACATCCCTGGAGCTGACAACCTGCCATTGGCAGATCAGGAGCTGCTTCCAGCCAAATTTCAGAGCCTGGAAAAGTCCTGGCACGTTCACCATCCCCACTTTGTCTTCTTAGTGCCCTTTCCTCAAAAAATCAAAATCAAATCTGATATTTTGATTCTTCCTGATAAAAGTTATGCCTGTCAAAATGACCTTTTGGTTAAACAGCAATAGCTGGCATTAATCCTATTATTGCATCATGATTATTATTTTTTTAATCAAACCAACTCAGCTGCCATCTCATCTTGCACTAAGTGAATTGAAGTTCTCAGCTGGGGCACGTCATGCTCTCAGATGTGTGAAACACTGATAGCCGCAACATGAATCACCCTTTCTTTTCCCTTCTGTGACCCCACACTGGAGTCCAAGTCTACATTGAGGTGGTCAGAAAAGTCAGCTCAGCATCAAGAAAAATAATCTCTTCCCTGATTACGGACACATCAGATGAAATTCATCTTTTGTGGTGCTCATGGCTTCTTGCAGCTGGGCAATGCGAGAACATTCATTAATTCCTGCAAAAGGAAGAAATGCGACAGAACTGCCAATGTCTTAAAAGAAATAGCAAATGAATATGACAGCCCTATTCCAAGACTGATTTTAAGGCAGATAAAGATGAGGGCTAAAGCATTTCAAATCCAATCCAACAAAGTCCTTAAGCGCATGCTTTAAGACAAGCAGAAGAATAATGCCATCGACTCAAAGGGGTTGTTTGTCTGGTTATATATATGAGTGTGCTTAAGTGCTTTGCTGGATCATGGTGTCAAGTTTGAGAAGCAAAATACCCTGCTCACTGGCCCGTAATGACCTCGGCACACACAACCATGCTGGTGTGAGCTGCTCACAAGCTTCACAGGGAGATGCACCCAAAGGAAGGTATGGCTGTGACAGAGATAACTGTGAACAGCAAATCCTGAATAGATGGCCTGGGAAGGTGGTGCGTTCTTATAGGAGGTCTTCATGAGCTATAAGACAAACATGTCTGGTTTAGAGATCACTGATTGTACCTGAGGGCCAGGTATTGATAAGGTGGCCTTTTGAGGTCCCTGCTAGCCTTAGTTTTGGTTTCTGGTTGAGGGAAGGGTTGAATTCACAGCTCCAGCTGAGCCCTGCTTCTTTCTGCACTGACCATGGGTAGACATGAGAATGGGCATGGGTATAAGCATAGGAATGGACAAGGACATGGTCATGGGCATGAACATGGATTCAAGCAATGAAGTTAGGTCTGAATCACCATAAGGACCCTCTGGGACCCACCTTATAGCAGGTGCTTGGTGGCTGTTGGAGCCTACTCTGGGAATGACCCAGCCAATGCAGTGAAGAAGTGACAATTCCTCTGAGCTTTCCAAGAACATCATCTCTAGAGAGTTCAGCCAATGCAGCAAGGCCCTTCTTTTGCAACCCTGAGTTTGGACTCCAGATGAACTGAGGCTGAAGTCCTCTCCCAGGACCAGGGTGACAATCCCAGAAGAGGATGAGCCTCAGAGGATCCCTCTGTATTTAGGAGAAGATGTCAGATGGTGTCTACTTCATCTGCAACTCTTCATTTGTCCTTTACAAGGTTCTGTGATTTAAGAACGTGTGTTAAATCTTCTGCAACAATCAATTCAAATATACAAGTTTGGCTATTCAAATTACTTTTTCAAAAGTACTTTAAAATGCATTAAGTTATTAATTGCCTGCTGGCACTTTAATCAAATGGGAAAATTGACATAGCCAGAGGCATGTATTTTTGTGGAAAGGAAATTTATTTAAGAAGAAACAGCAGCTCTTACTGCTTAATTTAAACTGAGAAAACTGTGGAAAATCAACTGCTATGGAAAATTAATAAAACATTTCCAGCTGCAAACAGTGACTAATTGTACAAGATGAAGACTGCCTGGAATTAATAACTTGCAATCTTCTGTGTGAAGAACCCCCTACCAGTTCAATTTACTGGGAGATTAAATTACTTCTAAGTTTGCCATATTAAAACAGAACATGAATAAAATGTTAGTGAAAGCACATCTATTATTTACTGTCTGTGATATGGATATAATTATTTCCAAACAACTACAATGTGACGTGACTGGCAATATTTAAATTATTTGCTAGTGAATGTAGTTATACCACCTCAGTTCCTATAAAAGGAGCCCAAATGGGTTTTTACAGATGGCATATTCCTGCCATGGGGAATTATCTCCCTATTCTCTGCCCCGTGGTGCCCAGCATCCCTGTCTTACTGCTCTTTTAACACCACCACCATCGCCATGCTTCCCCTGCTGCCCCATGTCATATGAACTCCATGCCTGCTTCGCTTTGCTTGAGTTTTGTATTTTTTTCCCCCCTTTTAAAGTTGACTGCACTGAATACCTGGTGCGAACAGGAGCTTCAGCAGTGGTAGAGCATAATCAGGCAAATGTTTTCCCTGCGTGCAAGGGCTCCTTGCTGAACTCAGAGCAGAAAGCTCACCTGCAGAGCCAGAAAACCCATCCTTATCTTTTTCAAAGCATGCCAAGTTTGTGGGGTGCATAATCCCATTTCAAAGGAGCAGAAAAGGAAGACGAAAAAGAAACAAATCAAGGCGAGAGGGTATTTGTGAAAACCCAACCAAAACCCAATGGGATTTTGAAGCAATCCAAGAAAGAACAGGAGGTGGGAGAGCGTTGGAGGATGGAGGAGTTGCCAGTCCTCAGAGACACCTAATGGTGTGCCATGCTGTGGCCCCGTGTTAATGGGAGCCAAAATAAAGCAAAGAAGGAGATTGTGCAATGTGCAGTTTAGGTGGAGATTTTCAAAGCACTAAGCCAGCTGGGAATGAGCAAAGACTACCTGGAACATGTTGGAGTCTGATACAGTTGACCACATGGTCACTGCCCTGCCATGAGATGCAAAACGCTTCCAGGACCTTAACATAAAACTGAGACCCTTTGAAGCCCAATATATAAAGTGTTGCGTAGCAAAAGCATGGCAGGATGTAATGGGCTGCAGGGAGTTATGCCTCGCCCTTTTGCTTGGGGAAAACAGGGAGAAGGACTGTTGTGGCAGCATCGCTGCTTTGGAGACAGCAAACTAAGGCATGGAGCAATGTAGAACAGTCCATCTCTGGACATGAGGCTTGGTCATGGTATTGGGCATCTTACAATCACAGCTCCAGCAGAGATGCCCACTCAATGTCCTCTATAGAGCCAGCCACTGAGGGATGCCTAAGCTGACACCCCCAGCCAAGCCTCCAGGCTGCTCAGGGACGTAAGGGCATGTCCAGGTGCTCTCAAAAAGTGGTAAAAAGGGATGAGAGCAATGGAGCTGGATGAACCACAGCAGGAATCACTCAACAACTCATTCAAATAGAGATAAATTATTTATCATTAAATGGGGCTGTCTCTAAAGCTTTGTACAGATGTTATTAACTACAAGTGCAATAAGCCAGAGCTACCCAGGCAGCGGTGCCAAAGGACAGGACCAGCCATACCATGCTGCCTGAGGCCCACCTCACCCATGGCCCCTCTCCAGAGTTGGCAGTCCCTGCTGCCCGGCTCAGAAAAACATTAAGCCTGGAGTGGTACCTTCTCATCTTTTCCTTACCTCCACTGGTCTGCCACACAACTGTTTCCAGCCAGAAGGGGTGCTATGGACCTGCATGGGCTCCTGCAGTGAAGAAGTCCACAACTTCATCATGTGTCCTGTGAAGAAAGGCTTCCTTTGGCTGCTTGGAAATTATGTACTAACCTGTTTGAGGACTCTGCTAGTCTTGGCTTTATTAAACAAAACGAAACACTGTACCCTGGGGAGCTATCCCCACTGCTCAAGGCTCTGCAGACCTTCTGCCACCTCCTTCTTCTACTGCTGGATTTCTGATGGGGCTCTTGCTGGGACAGGATCTCAACAGGAACCATTTACACTTGTGTTTAAAGGGATTTAGGCATGCTCTGTGAAAATAACTGCACTGCAAAAAAAGGGAAAGATGTTCTGTGGTGAATGTGAGCAGCCTTATTTGCTGTTCTTTAGTCCTAATCAGACCTCCAATATCCTTCCCAGATAGAGGTGAGATGGTCCCTCCCACTCGCTGCCCAGGAAGGTCTCATCAGGAGGATGCTGAGCCCAAGAAGAAGGCCCTGCAGAGACAAGTCAGCTCACCCAGCTCCTCAGCTTGACACTTGATGAAAAGCAGCTCGTGTTCTGAGACATCATTTTGCAATGCACTTCTAAGGCCTGTGTATGATAATAAGCCTAATTATGGGCAACAGGCCTCAAAAGATAAGAAGTCCTTCTTTTCTGTCCACAGATAAAAGAAGTGTAGCTCACATCTGTGGGTTAGTATGGATGAAGATGAAGTTTCCCAAAGATGTTTTCACATTTCAGTAATTGAGTGTGTCACATTTAATTGCCATAGGCCTGTCACTGTGCAAACGTGGGGACCTCTCCTCTTGATGTCTGCTTAGACCTGATTGCCTAATTGCATTACCTGGGTAATTAGATAGAAATTCAGTAGCCCTCTGCTGCATGATAGTGAGGATCCACTTCCTAACAGAATTAGCCTGGGTTTAACATGGAAAACTTGTCCACACATGGGCATAAAACTTAACCCGGCTGTAATCACACAGATTAGACCCAGTGGCTTGTTCCCTTAGAGGGATAGTTAAAACAATACAACCTTGTTTCCAAAGAGCCTCCTTTGTGCTGTGGCTTGGATCTCAGCAACTAGTGATATCAGAGACTATGGGAGCCACCATGATCCCAACATGCAACACCTTTACAGGATTGCCCAAGAGCTCAGTCCAGACCAGCTTGAGATGCTTCAGATTTGGATGCATCAACCACAAAGGTGCACATTAAGCTTTGTGAAAGCACAGGACTGGGGAAGGTTTGGGGTGTTATGGGCTTCCTTGGTCAGTGACAAGAGTGTTTGGTGCCAGTCACAGTGGGTCCCCTGCAGTGGTGGAAGGACCTGGAGGAGATGGAGGGAGCAGTATTGCAGGCTGCGAGACTCACTGTAATGATGACTTGTTACCACCATGCCCTGCTGCCACCATGCCTACTGCTACGTGCATTTTCTCAGTCACGAAGGAGAATTAACTTTGCTCTGGAGTGGGTTCAAGAACAAGGAGAAACCAATAATCCCCCCACGACAGGGTGCAAGTCTCATAAAAGCAAGCAGCTGTAATGCTGGAATCCTGGTGAGATTTGTTGGCTCAAAGGTCCCGTTTCCTCCCTGTATGCACAGAACAGAGGACGCACACACACCTGCATTTCCATTGACCAGGGATGATCTGCACCAGTGTTGGCCACTGTTCACTCTTCACCCTTGTCTGGGACAATCTGGCATTTCTTTCCTCAGGAGGACCCATTCCTCATTTCATCTCTGATGGGACTTGTTCAACCTGTTCCTGCCACCCTCAAACTATCACATTTCTCTCTGACATGCCACCAACCCTCCCTTTCTCCCCTCCTTTTCTTGCCTCCCCCCATTCCTTCTTCTTTATTTTTCCTTAAAGAGCGAACAAAACAAAACAAGGAAAGCAGTGCCAAGCCGATCCTCTTAACCCAACGTTCCTACCCCAGGGAGGGCTTCAGCAGCACCGAAGTGCATGGCAAAACCCCCCACGCATTTTGTCCTGTTTCTTCATAGCAACTCGAGCAAATTGAAAGCCGCGGAGGGGTGTGCCCCCAGGCACTTGGTAAATCCACTTCCTTTGTCATAACAAGTACAAATCCCACCTTTGAAGTTTTTCCTTCTTGTTACAAGGGGAATGTCTTTTGTTTAATCCATTTTAGCCTTTAATGCCTGACCTGGATCAATCCTGTTGGGTAGATTACACACTACTCACGCCGACTTTAAACTACCCTACAGGGATTTTTATTCCCCCCACCCCCTCTTCCCCACTGCATTCGTGTGAGAATCTCAGCAATAATCGGCATTACGACTTTAGACTATCACTCACTTTGAAGGAGGAGACTGTCCTTTAACAAAGGGGAGGGAGGGGTAGGAAACCCTCAAATATCAAACAGATTTAATCAGCTTTGAGGGTTTTCAATCTCATATTCATACCAGATCTTTATTATTTATGAAAATCATTGCAGAACTTGGCTTGGCTCTGTTTCTCTGTGTCTTCTTCCTCTGTTTCATGCTCCTTTCAGGACTGAACTCGCTCTTCCCTCACAGCCTTTCCAGTGCTGATCTGACAAAATGCCTGTGAAATACTCACCTAGGACTGCCGCAAACAAATTGTCAAGATGTCCATAGCCTACATCTGAACTGTACTGTCCTCCATCCCATTGCTCATACAAGTGGAAGAGGCTGAAAACTCCTGCAAGGAGGCCTCAGGTGCCCTTCTTGATGATACAAATACACATGGTGCCAAGGAGGATTAATTTATACATGAACTCATAACCTCCATCTCATGAAAAGTTACATTAGGACTTGCTGTAGAAGAAGGTGACCCTCAGCTCTTGCCAACCCCTTATTTTGCAAGAGAATCTCTCGCATGGGCTTCCTTCACTCTCTAATAACTACTTATAACAGATGTGTTCTGTCCCAAATCTTTCTCCTGCTTGCAGCATCTCTTCTACAGAGTTGAAGCGTTGGCTGTGCTCTAGGTCTCATTGGCAGATTAGTATTGGCTTTGTTGCTTTTTCTTGTAGTTTAAGGCTAATCACCAGCCTTGTTTTTGAAGGGATACATAGCAATGGGGCTTAGCCACATGCAGGACTGCAGGGGACCTCCAGAAGTGATTGCAAGCAGCATTTCCTTGTCCTTTACAGCTATGGCACCAGCTAGTAATGCTCCCATCAGCCTTGCTTTACCCCTGTGGCCACAAAGTTGGTTCTGGGGAAGGTCTGAATGACCCAGTCCCTCCCTAGGAGATCGTTGTCATGGAAAGCTCCAAGACAGAGGCTCCATATGTTCCATTCATCATGTCATTGTGCTTCCAACTTGAACCAGTTTTGCATTGATTGCAGTGGCTACTGTCTTGACCTTTCCCCAAGGAATATGAGGGCCAACTCCTGCTTTGGGAAGCTCATAGCCCATCTCCCCTCACCCATCATGGTGCAGGATCACTTCTGTTCCTCCCCTCTGGATACTCTCCAAGTTGCTTATGATGTTTTGAAGCCCCAGTCTGGACATGGTGATGCCTGTCATGCACATGAGGCATGACCCCTCCCTGCCAGGGTTTACATGTGGCTCTATAATAAATCCCCACATTAAGCATTTCTTTAATGTCAGGTCAGCTAAAGCCTAAAGGCTGGGAATTGCTCTGCTTTCACAACCTGGCACCCAATGCCACTGCTTCTCCAGCTCTTCTTCATTTCGTACTTGTGCGTCTTTTTTTTCCCCTTGTCATTTTTGGCAGAAGCCCTGGTCCTTGAGGACTTGCACCTGCTCATTTCTGATCTTGGTTCATCAGAGTAATTTTGGAGTCCTGTATAAAAGCTCTGGTTTCTCCCCTTCTTCAAGCTTTACAGCAGGGAGGTGTACCAGTTCAGTGTCTCATCCAACCAAGCATGGGAAGGCAAATGGAAGAGAATAAACAACCTGGATATGCTAGGGACATCTTGTCTTGCATCCCTTAAAAACCCCCAAACCTCTTGAACAGCCAATCCTGCCCTATGGATTGATGGCCTATTTTCCAAGGTCAGGGCTGAGATGAGGTCAGTACAGAATTTGGGATTTTCACATGAGATTAAAAATAGACTTGTCTACCTGTTGGAGTACCAGTTAAGTAATGAGTTGCAACCAGACTCTATGTTCCTAAGCAGACACCTTTTAGGAGCTGGGAAGACTGGGGATGGGAGGACAATGAGGATGTGGGGCTCTCATCAGAGATCAATGAATGCCAAGACAAGTTTTCACCAAAGCTGGGTGACTCAGGGACATGTTCAGTCCTTGCCCCTCAAGCAGCTCACAGCCAGCAAGCAGCCAGGGTTGCTCCAGCACACATCCAACAAGAGGTAGGAGCCATGTGCTCATGCCACTGCCAGTGGCCCCATCTGGGTATTGCAAACAGGACCCACAAAACACCCACCATGACCCTGCTGCACCACCCTCGGGGAAGAACCAAAGAGTAGAACCATTTTACAGCAAAAATACCACTCTGGCTTAGAGTAGCCATGAGTGAGAGCACAAATACAGTTAGTTACATCCCCATTCCTGACAGAATCAGCCTGAGGAGTAACATGGCTTTTCCATGGCTTTTGTAGGTCCAGGCCTCAGAAATGAAAGTGGAAGAGCATTTTGGCACGTGGAGCCAGTGGCTGGCTTGGAAGGAGCCAGTTAGTCCCCAGTTAACTCACAGGACAGTCAAGTAAAGAACCATCTTCTTTCACTTTTTATGAGATTGATATGCTTTGAAATTAGTAACCCTCCATTAGCTCTCCAAATAGCTCTGAATCATTAGGGTCAGTACATCTGCACTCCTCAAAATGAGCTTTTTACCTGAATTAGCATCTCAAAGAGGCAGGACTCCCTTCCCTGGTTTTAATTCCAGCATCACAGTGCACATCAGCATGGTTTTGGTGGCCAATCCAAGCCCCGCGTCCCAAATACATTCAGAGGAACCTGCTGGCTTGTTTAAAATGTTCTTTTTCCTTCCCATTCTTTACTAAATGCCTATTATATTAATGTTTAAAATCCATTTAAGTTCATCATGGGTGGCTTTGTGAAAGGACACCGGCTCCATCATTGTAATTAGATGATTTATTGCCCTCTCGTGGTGACACACGCTAACTAGAGAAGCTGTGATTTAAATTGGATGAACCTTCCAAGAGTGTTTGAATGAGAAATAGAGGGAGAATTATTAATACTATTAGAGATCAGCGGCATATATGTGCAAGGGCTATACTCTGCTAGGTGAGGGATTAGCCAAAACTTGCTGGTTTGCATCTGAGCACTGCTTTCACAGGTGTCCGGCCCAATGTGGGACAGACATCTCCTGTCAGCCAGAGCTGTGAACAGGACACACCGTTAGCAACCAAAGTGTTAGCCAAAATCATTCTGTTTAGAATGGGAAATCATGGGGAAATCACTGCCCCAGGATTTGCTGCTCCAGCTCAGACAACCATCCTGGCCTCTGCCCTCCCTCCTTTTCAGAGGTTTCTGGCTACAGAAAGAAGTGAAGGGTTTAATTCTAAATATGTTTTAATTGACATTTTGGTTCCTCTGTTCTTTCCACTGATTAGAATACATTAAGGGTTACCTGGGTTTACAAACCTTCCTCCTTTCAAGCATGCAACTCTCCCTCATCCTCCTCTTGGGAAAGCTAGATGACTCCCAAAGTTAGCTCACTGTAACATAATTCCCCATCAGTGTAAGTGAAGCCACATTAATATTTTTCACTGACTTAATTGAAAAAACAGGCGGGCCTGAACTGCAATAATTTGGTATAGAAACCAAGTATAGACCTAGCCCGGAGCTGTTATTCAAATGCCTGGGTTAATACAGTGTAAACCCATGAGCACATCCTCTTACGATGGAGCTTAAATCTTTTAAGAGTGGCTTATATCAATCTAGTTTAAGTCAATTCCTCACCGAGTTAAGCTAAATTGAAAGAAGCACTCAGACCCCAAACACAGAGCCGGTATTACCTAATCTCTTTGCACATAGCAATGGCTTTGGCCAGGTGCCTGCTGACATGGTGGGAAACAACAGAGTAGCCTTTGGCTAGACCCTGAACTGGGCACTGATGAGGCTGCACCTTGAATTCTGTGTTCAGTTCTGGGTCCCTCACTAAAAGAGAGACATTGAGGTGCTGGAGCGTGATCAGAGAAGGGCAACAGAGCTGGTGACGGGCCTGGAGAACAAGAGTGATGGGGAACAGCTGAGGGACCCTGTTGAGCAGAAAGTTTCCTAATTTAATCCTTACTGCCCTTCACAAACAACCTGTCAAATGTCCCATTTGCTGAAGACCATGGCATGACCTCCTCCTTGCAGCAGACAGGGCTCTCTAGTTCACCATGTCTTTACAATGAGCCTTCATCCCCAAATCATAAGCATCAGCTCTTCAAACTTCAGAGAAAACCTTAATGTTGGGCTGATCCAGCGTAAGAAACCTGCTACTGAGTACTTCAAGGAGTATTAAATAAAGAAAAAGTCATTAAAGGCAACAACACTACTTAAATACAGATATTAATGAACCCATAAGAGCTGAACTGAAAACTCCCCGTGCTTCTGCATGCCTCTGGTCAAAATCCTCACCCCAACTCTCCAAGAAATAAATTACTTTACCTCCATGGCACAGAAAGGCCAAGGAAGAGCAGTTTTGGCAGGACCAGAGTCCTGGCCGTGGTGAGCTGGAGTGTGGTTTTCCTGCAAGTTTTGGGTGTGCTCAGCCAACAGGAGCAACCTGCATCTGACCAAAAAAATCATCCTGGGCCATTCTGCAGCCCTGCTAGGATGCTCCTCCTATTCACGGTTATCTGTAAGGTTGTTCGGTCTAGCGCTTGGGAAAGGAGCATCATTTACCTGCAGAAACAATACCCCTTAAAGAAAGGGGGTATTTTTTTTTCTCTGTCTTAGCACTCAGCAGGTGTTTTAGGGTTTATTTTCCTGGGTGATGCGCTCTCCTGGACCGCAGCGTACCGACCCTCCCTGCAGCTCCAGGCTTTGGACACTAGATGGCAGCAGCACTCAGAGATGGGGGACTCCAAACAGTTCCCCTCGCACGCCTTCCCCTGTCCTCGTCTCCAGCCAGGCGCCTCGTTACCGGCTTTAGGTCATTTCTGCAGAGGAGAGGCTTTTGCTTGTATTGTGCATTCCAGGGCGGCAGCGAATATTGGGCAATGGCAGAGAATATGTGGGTTTTTCAGAAAGCAGCTTCGGGTTGTCTGTATTATCCCGGGTGCATTGCTGATCGTGGCCTCCAGAGCATCTTTGGGATTGAAGCCAAAGCAGCTCTACCACCACCCCAGGAAGACAGGGGACTATCCAGGAGTGCTGGATGGTGATGAGCGTATGGGTGGCACAGGCTGGGCATGTCTCCCACAAGTTCTGACTCCACTAATCCATAAAGAGATGCCAGGTTACCTCCTTGCTCCACCCAGAGCAGTCATCTGCTGAGAAAAAAAACCCACAGAAACCCCATAAGTTTTTATAGTACAGGTTACATTTAATCTGGGGTGGTGGGATGCAATGTGGGGCATTGGGATACCCTGCTGTAAGTCTGACTTTTGGCAACAATTCACAGGATGAAAAGCGACGCCCCACCTCCAGACATGAGTTTGGAATAACCAGTCTGGATCCCACAGCGTTCTGGTGTCACAGGTACAGACACATCACAAGAACTCTTTCCCAGAGATGTGATGGCAACAAAAGGGGTAATTCCCTTAAACCAACCGACAAAGAAGGGTGCTCTGCAAAGTTTCAGGCATGAGTTAAGAAATTCCCATGGCTTTTCAGCTTCATCGATTGTGTCCAGGAGATGCTGGGGATCCTTTTCCCTGGGACCAGCTTAGGGAGACATCAGGGTGATGTGCAGGGGCTGCTCTGTGAAGGACTGGAGCATGGCCCCACTGTAAACTGCAATGCAGTCCTCTGCCAAGGATCACCTTCAGCCTCACACCCAAGCCTTTGGGCAGGAGGTGGTGAGCAGCTGTTTAATGGGTATTAATTCATAAACAATGTTTTCAGACCCAGCTTTCTGGTTTTGCTCCCATCAGGAACAGGCCATCACTTTGTAAGGAAAATAGAGAAGGGAAAGAGGTTTCCTGGCTGCTGGTGCAGCAAATTCATGAGGGGACTTGTAAGGCACAGTATTTGTGTCTCACATTGTCTTATCTACCATCCTGATAAGAGTCACAGAGAAAACCCTAGCAGAGAATTTAGCAATCAAGAGCTATTTTATCAGGTCTATGTGACAACCAGAGGGACAGAGAGCATCGTGTCCTTTGGTCCCTCAGAGACAGGGGTGCCTGGAAACAAGAGGGCTGTTTACAAAACAGGTCAGAAAGATGACATTGCTTTAGGGTTTTTTTTTCCCGGTACCACTTCTGCAAATGCTCGGTGCATCTATACCCACATCCCATTGGAGAACCAGGTTCAAGCACTGGTAACTAGAAGGTGCTTTACCATGGAGCAGCTCTAGAAAGTCTTTGCTGCAGCAAAAAAAACCCCTCACTGGTTTTGGAAGAACCCTCAGCTGATTTTGCTCCAGAGCCCAAGGAAAGATGCTGATCTCCAACTGCCTACCATATTACTGGCATGTAACACTTGGGGTGACCAAGATACCCCCCTGCAAGCAACATCCCCCAAATCTCTTCTCTGCAAATGTAAAGCCCTCATAGCAAATAAAACCCGTAACAGACTGGACATACTACAGCGAAAACCACAGATTAGCTGAGCACAATCTCCAAATGTAGGAAACAGCCCTTCCCCAGGCCAGGCTGGGGGTTGGCATCATGTGCCCCCACCCAACACTGCCTTGTGGAATGAAAAAGCAGCAAGCTGCAGGTAAGCAACTTAACCAGATCAATATTACTCACATTTTTATATATATATATATATAAAGATTGTTTATAACCATTGGCTATAACCCTTCTCTGCCTTTCTGATGAGATTTCAGCAGCCTGCCTGCCAAAAAGGAGCTGCAGGACTTGCCAAGCGCTATCGAGCAGCATGCCCTCATGACTCAGGGGGATTTTGTGCTTTATCACATGTGCAGTGCAGTGATTTCCACTGTCAGGGGGAGAAGCAGGAGGTCACATTCACAAATGTTGTGAAGAAATCCTTAATTACTCCCTCAAGGGCTGTGGCAGAGCTACTGTAGCACCAAAAGTGAGATTGAAAAGGTTCATTAACGAAGCTGGCAGACAGATGTGCCCGAATCACAGTGTCGCAATAGGATCTCTGACCTTAAAACATGGAACCTGACCACCATGTAATGAGAGCGGAGGATGGAAGAGCTTTAAACCAGCCCTTCTCATCAAGCATTGGGAGAGAGACACCCACACCAGGGAAGATGTCTTGAAGCGCGGATTTTGCTCTGTGCAACCTGCAGCAGTACCAAGAGAGGGCAGCCCCAAACCGCCACTTCAACGCCCGGCTCTTCCAAAATGTACACTAAGCTATTAGGAAGCTGCGAGCAAGTAGAACGGAAGGGGGGCGGGGGGGAGGAGAGAGGGAACAGAAACAAAATAGGAAAGGAAAAAAAAAGGGGGGGTGGGGAGGGGAAGAAAAGGCATTCCAGTCCAAATCCCAGATGCAAAAATGCAGGAGCAAACCAGAAAGAGACCCTGACTTTGGAGGGATGCAGAGGCTGAAGCCAGAAGGTTGCAAACTGCATGTGGGCAAGGAAATTTTAAAAGATGTGAGGTTAATCCATGCCCTACTAATAAGGAACTGTGAAGGGGACATAAGCTGAAGCAAAGTGCCCCAATGCAGCACCTGCGTTTCACCCTATATGAGGAAAGATGAGCTGAGGCTCCCAGGGTTGAGATGCTCCCAGGGCCTGAGGTGCTTGGGTGCTTTGTTTTCAAAATGTTTCAGGAAAAAAAGATGGGAAAGTTACATCCCCATTCCTGAGATCAATCATAAATCCCAGGGCATAAATCAGGTCCATGTGCTCACAGGAGCAAATATCAGCTGCCTCAGAGTGGGACAGCAATTTTTCACACGGGTGGCTAGGATTTCCATCTAAACCTGTAACTGGCCCCTTCCTAGCAGAAAGAGGTAGCTTTGCCCATTTACAGAGTCTTTAATAAATAGTGACAACAAAACCGGTGGTGATAGGGTAATGGATTGTGTCAATGTGCAAACAAGTCTTCAGGGCATTTCCAAGCAAACTGCTTTAACCTTAATTGTGGGGGAGAAGCAGGTGGGGTGCATGGCACTCCCCAGGCAATTCAAAATGGGAATTAATCCCAGCCTTGACAAACACTGAGCTCCTTTTTTCCATTTCAATGCAGATTTGAGCAGTCTTAGAAAGTGGGTATGTCTGGCTCAGGGGAAGAGAATAGCACCTCCAAGCTATTGCTCCCAGAGGGTTTGGGGAAGGGTTTTATCCCTGCTTGTGGCACTGGATCTTTTCCTTTCTGAAAGAGAACAAAACTGCATCATTTGTTTTCCTCTCACATTACCCAGCTGAAGCTGGGCTGCACCCACACCAGTGTTTGGACATGCCATTGGTGAAAATCGAGGACATCGAGATGAGGATCTGCCACTGAAGAGTCTGGATTTTACACACACAAAATAAATTAATCAGGAAGAAAAAGAATTACCCAGCAAATCCCCTCGACGTGTTGTACCAATTTAAAGCAATGTTAATGTTGATTTATCGATTTGGAAAAGTACTTACATTTATAAAAGCAGCAAGGGCTTGTCTATAGTGCCAATAACGTAACACAGACCTGCTGGCTCTAATCCTGCAAGTCCTTCATCAGCATGTAAAATTCGTCACGTGAGAAGTGGAAAAGGGAAAGGGAAAAAAAAAACAACAAAAACTTTATCTTTCCTTAAAAAAAAAAAAAAAAAAACAAAAAAAAAAAA
>NDXB01008594.1:169028-181693 GCA_002631895.1 Agapornis roseicollis
GTACGCTATCAGCACTGGAAAAGAGGGAGGTTGCTCTCTCAGCAGACAAATGATCTACAAATTGTACAAGCCACAGAGATTGGTTTGGTTACTAAATGATGAAAGCATCAATCTCTGGAGGAATGAGGGTGAATATGGTTTGAAAACCAGGGTATTTGGGGAGGGGAGAATGTTCCTCCAGCAACCCCTTGGGAGCTAGGCCATAGGGGCCCTTTGAAAGAGCCCCAGATAAGTAAGACATCCTTAATAAATCAATGACAAAGAAATGAAAATGGAAGTAGATGAATCAGCAAGCTGATCGGGTCACCGATGAAAAATAGCACATCTGCTGCTGCTTTCAGTGCATTAACAAATAAGGCCACTGGCTCAGACACACTAATGCTTGGAATAATGAAGCTTCAAGACCGATTAGAGCATAAATCACTTTTTTAAAGCATAGCCAGTCCCTCCCCAGCCATTGGGAAACGTATTCGCTGTATCCCACATGCTTCCCAGCAGCTGCTGGCCAGTGCAGTGGACACCACCACTGCCGCATTCTGCTTCTGGTTTCTAGAGGGTTAACTCCCATCTAAACACACCAAGCTTCAACTAATCCACATGTTCAAAGCATGCTAAGTGAATGTCTGTGACCTCCACACCAACCTGCTCACCAGCTGGATGCAACCCAAACACCTTCCACTCTTCCTTTTCTTATTGAGTTGGAGTTTTGATTTGGATTGAAGAGAGCAGCAACTGCAAAATAATCTGCTCCATGTTACTGCTGTGGATTTCAGGAAGGAACACAAAGCAGGTCACATAAAAAGCAGGGAGCTAGGAGCAGCCCCAGCTTTACCCCACAAGGTTTCCCTGAGGACCTTGGGTTTGGGTGCAGGGACATGAGGGTGAAAGCATTGCAGGTGGACCCACGCCATGGCTCTCACATTACAAGTTACGCTGAACAGCCACAGTTCATGAACTGCATTTTTCATCCTTCTCCCTATTCATATTTCCCTGTCTCCCTATTATTGATCACAGTGATGCAGGCCAGCGTGGCGCCCCAAAGGCTCCTGCTCATCCATCAGCTCCACACCAGCTGCACCACTGAAAACCAGCCTCTGAGGGTGTTTTGGGGACACAAACCTGAAGACAGTGGCTCTGTCCAGATACCCACACCATGACCCATGGATACAACCAGAGGTCTCCCCTCTGGGATGCTCCCCAGTTTTCCCCTGCACATCCCCACCCTCTCCACATCCCCTTCTCTTGACACCATGGTCACTCACTTGTAAACAAAGAGATCTATAAGCTAATCAGGCTACTTCCCCTTAGGGCTTGATAGAGAAACAGATCGTTATTGGTGTTTCTATTTTTAAATATACGAGAAGTGCCTGGGTATTATAGCAATAGGGTCGTCTGTGCCCCTGGCTTCACGGAGTTGTGACCTCCATTACCAGCGACCAGGTTGTGTAAAGAGAGGAACAACCTGTACATGCAAGTTTGGCACCCAAAATATCAATGAGAGGCAGTTCACCAACCTCTGAGGACAGCTGGCCTGGACAACTGCTCAGGCTGTAAAATGAAAGGGAGAAAAAGAGGAAAAGAGAAGCTCCACACTCCTGGCATGGGGAGTGCGGCATGGACCACTGAGCTGCATCACCCTCCATCCCTTCTGGGGATACACCAGGGCTGAACCTGGGGCTCATCCTGACACTGAGCTCCTCTGCTAGCCCCAGAGCACCACCCCAAAAATGATTTTGGTTCCTTCATAGTGGCCACACCACCTACCTGTAGAAATTAAAGCAAGCAGAGCTTGCTCTTGCAGCCTCGTTAAATCACACTTAAACATGGGCAGTGCTCTGCCTGTGGATCACGCAGCCATGCACAGGATTATTGTAGGACAAGATTACTGAGCCATTACGATTTCATGCGCAGCCACTATCCAACTACTTAAGTACAAATGCCTTTCCTGCACGCCAAAATGCAGCCCCTGGTCCTAACAGCAAATAAGATTCTCCAGGCTGATTGCTGCATGTTGAGAGTAAACTGGAATTACCAGTTTGCAGGGAAGGCTGGAAGGGCCAATATCGATGCCAGATGGCAGTGGGAGGATGCTGGGTTGGGGGTTTGCAAGGGGATGGTTTAAGATCAGGCTTAAGATCAGCAGCAAAGAGCTGCTGGGGAATATTAGGGCATTTCTGATCCTGAAGGAAAAGGTCTGTTCTCACTGGAAGATGCTCTATTTATTCTGGCGGCAGCTGCTACTGTATTCGTATCAAAAGGCAAAGAACCAGCCAGCTACGCTCGTTCATTAGGAAAAACATCGCAAAGGAGCCTGCTCAGGCTGTGATTACCTGTTTGCAAGTGATATTAATCACTGAAGCAAAAACTAATTATGTGGTTCACTAGTTTTCCCATTCCCTTAGATGGCTTTGCCATGAAACCCCCAGATCTGATGGGGAGGGAGACATGCTCTGCCATCACAATGGCACAAAATACCTCCTCCTTCCAAAAAGGAAGTGTCCGAGTGATTTAGAATGAGCCTGTAAGAGCAGCAGGAGTGTCATGGGGTTTGTATGTCAAACCCAAACCCTGGCTGTGCCTCAATGCATCCTCTGCACAAATCAAAGGGGGTATGACTTACACATACCCCAAGGCAGAGCTCTGGCAGTCCCATTGCAGCTGGGCACACACTCATGGGTTTGGAAGAGAAAGAATTGAATTCATGTTTTTTTACAGGTCATTACAGACACCCAACCCATGGCAATGTGACAGCACCGCTGAACTGTTTTAAGGGTGCATTTTCATGTTGGGAAGTTTAAAAACACAGATTTCAACCTTAAAAGGGCTCCTTAGGTGTGCTTTCAAAAAATGCCCATTCTTGGAGTCCAAAAGCCCCCTCTGCTTACCTGGTGCAACAGGGCAGTGTGCTCACTGCTTACAGTGGAGCTGGGATTGCTAAAGTGGAGCTCCAGCAAAGCAAGGGAAAAGGGAAAAAAGAGAAAGGAGAAAAATAGGAGAAGAAAAGAAAGAGAAAGAGGGAAAAGGGAAAAAGAAAAAGAAAAAGAGGAAGAGGGGAAAAGGAAAAGGGAAAAAGGAAAAGGGAAAAAAGAAAAGGGAAAAAGAAAAGGGAAAAGACTAAAAGGGGAAGCTCCATATATTTTGCAGTCCTGAAAACAACACAAAGATGGGAGTAGCAACAGGGATCAGTGGGGCCAAGAAGGAGCAGTGTACCTCAAGTCACCTCTGAGCACTCGCTGAGGAGCAAACCAAGAGCACCATAGATTAAGTGGGTCAATTCCCATCCTTAAATGATTATTTTATTGCAGCAACCCTCCTCAGCCTCCACTGGCTGCTCCCCAACCCGTCTGTGCCAGCGACAGCCTCCCCCGAAGAGCTCCTAATCTAGGTCAGAGACATTTTAACGTTTAAACATCTTTCAATATTAAACAAAACTGAGGCCCAGCAAACCATGCACGGGGGGGGAGGGGTGTGTGTGTGTGTTCTGCTCCCATCCATCAGCTGTGTGGGAAAGACAGCCTTGAAAAAGCACAGATAAAAAAGCCCTAGTGCTACAGGGGTCTCAAACATGGCAGAGACAATACAACCTGCCCTAATAATATTTGCCCTATTGCTCAATCTTGTGCCTCTGATGGTGGTTTTCTGGCTAGAAACACCCAGGAATTTGCTTTCTGTTTTCTGCTTAAGCTCCATGGGTTGAACGAGGGGTTTCCTCTGTGAGGGAGGATGCAGAACCATCTCCCAGTGCAAAACTTTACACCATTCCTTTTCTCATTAACACAAGTGTGATGGGTCTGCCACTGTCGAGCCTCCAGTGATCATAGGCAGGATGAAGCCTCATGTCTCCATGGAGCACATGGGATTTTGGGAGGATTTGCCTTGGGGAATAGCAGTGGTGCTTTGTATCTGCAAGCAATTGCTCTGCAATTGCCACTGAGGAGGCTGATGGTGAGATTGGGGTTTGCAAATAAGACGGTGCTCCATTGGCAGCTGCCGGCTTCACTGCTCCATGCCTGTTCTCTTGAATTCCAGCTGTAAAAGCGCCTGTTGAAAGGGGTTTCAGACCCTATAAATCCAACTTCAATTTAATGCCTGTTATACTTTTCAGGGAGAAGGACGCCCCTGTCCAGAAAAATGCACTCGCTGATTTTCATCCTTTTGATTTATAGAGTTTCTAGTTTAATAGATATTCCTCTCCTTTCCAAACGAAGCAGATGCTGACAGCTCCATCCATCACCCAGGCTGTCAGTGGCTCAGTGCTTTAAATAAGCTATTAAAGTGAGATCTAGCTGGTTAACAGTCATAACAGACCAGAAATTAGAGAGTTTACGTACTCCAGTGCCTGGTGAAATTAATTTCCTTTTAATGACCAGGAACTGAAGGGAGCATCACTGAGGGCTGGGAGATGCAGGGATATTTCTGACCCCGGAGGTGGCTGAAGCATCAACCCATGCACCTGCCCATGCTTGCTCTGAAGGAGGAATTTGTCTTTGTTACGGATGGTAAAGCCTAATTAATGGTCTCAAACATCCACAGTGCTTGGCTGGGTGAAGGAGGCGGCAGTACTTTCAGCCCTTGGGACCCCTCCATGATCCACTGAAGATGTGCTGGGTGAGAAACAGGTATCCATTAAAAGAAGTTTCATACAATTTACCAACTTAAAATAACTCTAGCTATGTATTAACATTACCTCCTCTGCTTTTTGTTTCCTGAAAGATGAGTGTTGCAACAGATATTAAAGATGAAAGTTTTCTTGTATAATTAACCCTTGAACTTGTGCTTGAAATCAGTGTTAAAATAATTAGTGCTGTTATCTAAAGTTTATTGCATATATATGACTAAAGAAAGAAACATGATCTAAGTGTGATTATCTAAGGAAAAGTCCTACAAATTGAAAGTGAATGCAGTAACTGTAATTGTCTAAAAGGAAGTCTATTACTGCATGATAAAACTGTCAAAATAATGACAGGGGCTCCTACAAATCATGCAGGAAATCAATAAAGCTAATCCTGCATCATAGTTTGAGAATTTGGAAAACGTATTTTGACCTTACTTCACAATGGAGCTATTCAAAGCATATTTAATAAATGGGTTATAGTGCTGCTGCTTAATTAAAAACGAAAACTATTCTTGCTGGGCTGGCACCAGGTCCTGCTGTGCACTGCCCAGCAAGGCCCATCACATCCCAAAAGCAACCAACATTGGCAGCAATGTAACACATTCCTCAGTGTTCTGTTTTTCTCCAAGCTCCCTGCAGGAAAACCCCAGCACTTTGTCTTTTTTAGTGAGCCTGGCATCCTTGTCATCTTTTCTCTTTTGATTTCCACCAGCCCATTTCATCCCTTACCACCCCACCATCTGTCTTGCCCACCTTCGCTCCTTAATCCAATCTCAGTGTTCGTATCACCTTGCCTCCGTAGCACAACTGATTTATTTCGGAGCACACTGTTTCTGTGCTGGCTGGGCTGGGACGCCTAGAAATTGGCTTAGATTTAATTTTCAGGCCCAGGAGGGGATCTACCAGGAATAGCTCCCTGGGCCCCACTGAGACAGACCACAAGGGGGAAATTGGGACCCCAACGATATCCTCATGCTTTTGCATCTGGATAATTAACGTTCACCAATGCCCTGAGGGAAATCCTGCTCTAACCCCCCTGCTTGGCTTTAACCTGCCCACCAAAATGAACTGCTTTGACTTTATGGCATTTTTTTACCCCAGACTGGCCAGTAAGCATTAGTTCCCAGCCACTAAAGCACTGGTTTTCAACAGCAGAAACAGCTCACTCGCTACTCAGCAAATACTTAATTCTCCAGAGTAGCAAAGCCTCATCCAAGATGGCCCTGTTGGCCACAGCTACGTTAGTGTATTAGCATAAGGGTGCCATTCCCCCACACCTAAATACATGAGGGATGCCAAGGCTTGGTTTCATGGGCACAGACCTACAAAAGCTCTTGTCTTTACATCCACAGCCTACCCGGAGCTGCTTGCTCCAGGAGCTATGCCTCCATGGAGCAGCAGCCACTTCATGGTCACCTGGTGTTAAACTCATACATCATTCCTTGGGATTTCCCTCTCATGCAGGTAGGAGCTCTCCAAGCTCCTGCAATCCCACCTACAGGGACAAAGCTAACCACTGTGCCAGGGGGAGGTGAAACAGAGCACCTTGAAGAACCAAGGAAGAAGGAAATTGCCAGGTCTATGGCAGTAGATTCACCTTCCCTTTGCCCCAAGGTGGGACACAACTTTTGTTAATACATGAATGGGCTCCCCTTGGCATTAATGACATCATTCTGTCATGTACCTCCTCAGTGGTTGGTTTTGCAGCAAGTGAGGGAAGTTGCATCCTTGCCAGAATTAAATGAAACATGAATTTTGCTGGCATTTGCTCTCATCCAGGTAATGCTTCTGGGCAAAGACTCAAGCCCAAACCTGCTGCCTCACAACATCATTTCAGTCCCTTGAATACCCAAAGAAAGTTTTCCTCCTCCTGCTCCAACGCTGCATATTCCCCTCCTGTACGCAACCATGTACATGTCTGCTCCATCCTACAGACACACACAGCCAGATCAAGGAGCTTGTCAGGATTAAAACCAGCCTGCAAAGAAAAGAGGGATGGCTTCATTCAGGTAAGTTCCTGGATCAGGTTTACAGTGTAGCCCCAGCACAAGGAAGCTGGTGCTGGGCAGCAGCACAGGGCAAGGCCAGCTTGGCTAGGTTTATTTCAAAGCAACTTCAAAAAATACAGCTTACATTAGCACTAAAGCTCACCCAAGACTAGGGGAGAAGTAAGACGTGAGGGTAATCCAGGTCTACCAACATCTCTCATTATGACTATGGAAATCTAATTACAGATGAGCAGAAGCATTGCAGAGGCCTGAACAGCATCCTGACCTTTCTCTGAGGGCCCTTCTGCCCAGGCAGGCACAGATGGAGCTGTTCTCTAACTCCCTCTTGCTTTGCTGTTTACTCTGTCAAAGAGAAGGAAGAAAAAACAATGATAAAAAAAAATAATCAAGGTCGCAGCATGAGGGCAAACAGCTCCTTTTGGGCAAGGAGATGGGTGAAGAGAAGGGGCCCTGTGCGGCAATGGTGAGCATGCCTGGCACTGAGGGAAGCTCAGCCAGACAGTGATGAATGGGCAGGACGATGAAAAGATACAGCTGTATTTATTACCACTGGTCATTTCTGACAGCAGAATGTTAATAAGGATACTAATAGTCAATATTTCTTCAGGAGAGGCTTCATCCGTTTTTAGCAGCCTGCTGGAGCACAGTAGACGAGTTTCTCATGGGCTGTTTCTTGCAGCTGCTGACATGATGTGATGAAATCGGAGCTCCTCCAGCTATGGTACAGTGCAGTGGCACAACTTTATTGGGCTTTCAGAAATCCAATTTTAATGTGTCCAATGCTCTGAGTTGATTAAACCTGATTTGAATCGACAAACGTCTGGGAGGGTGGGTGGTATCTTGCTGTGAAAGAAGGGAGAGAGTTTAATAAACAGGCTTGGGAGATAAAAATCTACTTTTATTCCAATAACGCTGCCGTGTCAGAAAGCTGATGGTAGCATGAAGGGTAAGAGAGAGAAAAGACTAAAAACTGTCTCCAGGCCAGTGAGGACTCAGGCTGACAGCACAAGAGATTGAAATGGAAAAGCTGACATGAAAGCAGGCAGTATCTAGGTGCAGGACTTGTGGGCAGAGTTAGGGGGCAAGGCAAAACAGGGGGTGCTGCAGGGCAGTCCCCACCAGCACTAACTAAAGCAGCATGCCAGTATTTCAGTGTGGTCAGGGAAGGGTTGATCCTGGGAAGGAACAGTCTCCGTTGGGCTCAGGACAAGATCAACCTTTGCTTCCACCTGCAAAAAACCCAGCTGGGCTCAAAAATGAGCTGCTTTTTGGTTAAAAGTGATGGATCAAAGGACTCAGGGCACTGCTGATGTGAAGGGGCTGGGATGAAAAGAAGGAAATGCAGGTGCCCTCCACTCCTGTTCTGCACCTTCATCCAGCCTTGCTTAGGGCTGGGATATAAGTCTTGGGGTGTTGGACATCAAATCTCAACCCCAAAACCCAGCCCATCTCTCACCTCCTTCCCAGTGCATCTGCCTGTCATCAGAAAACTGTGTACCCCCCTGGACATGCCCTCCCTGGTCCCCAGGAGAGGATGGGGTGCCTGGGCATCCCTCACAGCAATACACATACCCTCACATCAGCCCTAAAAGCCTTCAGTCCTGCAGGTTAAACTGCCTCATCTGGGAAGATCCCCAGCCGGCTCCTGCCTTACATTCATGCTCCCCTTCCGATAAATCCAGAAATCCTTCACTGCTGAGAGCCTTGCCTGCATATTAACCAGCGTCAGTCTGTGCACTATAAATTACCCCCATCCCTCTCTGGTGGAGCATTTGGCACCGTCAGAGCTGTATATAAAACCTTCCCCCATGATTTAGATGGATGGGGGAAGACTAAATACAAACTCAGCTCTCAGCTCTTTCAACAGCTGCCTGAAAACTGCAGGGTCCAGGTGAGCCCCTGCACTGCACCACTCACACCTCAAAAACCGCTGTGAGGAAGGGATAGTGGGAATGTGCCGCATCGAGCCACGGCACACGGCTGAAACCATGAAATGCCATACATGGAGATGAGGAAGGAGCAGATCAGAGCCCCAGCTCCTGCAGAGCCTGCCACTGAGCGGGTTTTACTGCCCTGCAAAAATATATTGTCCTGTCCTCTGCAGCCATGGGAGTCCTTATTATTCAGCCTGCATCCGTACCAATGGCTCTCTCGCAGGCAGCTAAAGATCACAGCCAGGGCTGCTTGAGACAGTTGCTGTGACTTTTTTCACCAGGAGTATGTTGTCAAAACCTACAGGTGTTTTGCAAAAGGTTCAAAAGAATTTTATAGCTGGGAAGTGAAGATATAAGCTGTTATTCCCAGTCGTCCTACAGAAACAATGGGCAGGTACTGAATCAGTGTCTGAGATTATGCTCATAGCTGTTTGAACAAAAGCAGGAGTACAAACTTCAATCAGTGTCTCTCATCAGATCACCGAACATGTGGCTTTCCCCAAATTTCTTGGCCTTAACGCCTGGTTTGAACAAAGAGGAGGCGTTCGCCTTCCCCATCCTGATCTGGATTTGAGCATATTATGCAAGTCATAGAATCAGAATGGTTTGGGCTGGAAGGGACTGTCAAGCTTAAAGTTACCATTCTCCTGCTGCAAGCAGGGACACTGATTCTCCAGAGTGCCTTTGCTAAGGAAGCAGTTTGGGGTTGTATGGGGGTGCCTGGCTGTGCCTAGGCATCCTGACCCCTACCCCGTGCTTGGCAGATGGACACACCTCCTCCCATATAGTAAACCCAGTCCAGCCATTTGCAGTCCTACCTCTAAGTGAATTTTACTTCAATTGGAACATTCAGTACCTCACACCAACCACAACAATCCTGGTTATATCGGATTTCAGCCCTTTTGAGAGATTGCAGCTTTAGCACAAGCAGGTAATGCAAAGCTCAGTACCTGCTATAAAACTAGCTTTGGAGCAGCAGCCAGCCCTTGCTGTGCAGCTCCCCACTGTCACCGGCTCCTCTCCAGCCTGAAGGCTGCATCTGGGCATCTACTAAGGAGCCCAGGGTAGTATGGTGCTGCATCTTCTCATTTGATAAATGTTGTCACATGCCCTCTGCATAAGACACCCAACCACCCATCTGACAGTGTGCAGCACCCATCACCTTGCCTTTACCATGTCCAGTTGATGACCTCGTGTTGAGTGAGGATGGGAACAAAGAGGCAAGGGAATACCTTTGCTCAGCATCCCTGGCGGTCCTTCTGTGGCCTATTTTTTTCTCCCCCTCTTGACAGTTGAACCAGAACAGTGACATTGTTCTGGGAGCTGGAGGCCATTTATACATCCATGACTCTGGGTTTGGAGAGATACAATCAGTGCAAGCATTTGTCATCGCTCGTTCCCACCTTTTCCCTTGGCTGTGGGAGCCAGCCCACACACCCAAATGGGTGGACCAACCCCTGCCTGGGGAAACAGATTACAGACATAGGCTCTATGCTAATCTCACACTTTTTATATTGCCTTCATAACCTAAACACACAAAAGGGTCAGCCTGTCCCTCTTTTTCCATCCCTCTCCCACCCATTTCCCTCAATATCACATTTTCTCTCCATCACTTCCAGGTCTTTCCCCTTATCCCACAAAACAAGGACTGTTTCTAAAGCCATTAGCCTGGGATGTTATAATCAGCTGGCTTTGACATGCTTGGCATCAGTATCTCACTGCAATATGTGTGTTCCCTGTGAGTGCAAATCCACCCATGTCCAGGCCTCAGGGCATCGACTCCAATGGGAAAACCAGGAGCAGTTAGTGCCAGGACCTAAAGCCCACAGCCCCAGCACAGTTAAATGTACAAGTGTAAACCCTCCCATCTCCAAGTTATGGGAACAGAGATAACATGAGTGGACCACACAAAAAACCCTCTTGGGCTTAATACTTCACTGAAGCATCCTGGGAAAGACACATCTTCCAGGCACTGGCAAACCAGCAGCTCCTGGTCCTTCGCAGCAACCTCAAATCCCTCCAGGAAAAGGAGATTTTGCCTGCCAGGGGGAATAAATAGGGAAACGACACAACTAAAAACTCTTCTGGCACAAAGGAGCTGTGCTTATTCAAGGAACTGAAAAGTATCCCTGGCTCCACCATGTGTGTGCACTCATGCTGTACCAAGGCACTGCTTGTCTGTGGCCAAAATCCCTTCCCTGATAAGAAGCATCCCCTTCCACCAGCATCCCCCCCTTTGCCAAGTGCCACCCACACAGGAGGTCACTCAGTTCTTTTTCCTGTTGTTGTTTTTCTCTTATTCCATTTTCCTGTCCCCAAAGCCCTCAGCATTTTTAAGCCAAATCAAAGCGCTGGTTTGGATTTTTTTAATTACTCATAATTAAGTGATTCTTGGCAGGGAAAGGCCATGGAAACAGCGTTATCCCACAGGCAGGAATTCAGCTAGGAATTTCCTCTTATCCTCCAAGCCCCAGATACATCTGGAAAAACACATAATCACTTTATTTATTACAACAAGTATTTCCTTGCATGTACAGCCCTCTCACAGCACTCCAGGACCTTTATCCCAACAGCCTCCAGCAAGACCTCGAGCTGTGCTTTTGTTTCATTATTTGTTGAGCTCCACTTTTCCTCCTGCCAAAGCCACCGGGAAAAACTCTCCAGATTTGTTTCAGGGGGCCAGTGAGGAGGTCTATCTTCCACTGCATTGGATGGTGTTAGACAGTGAGAGCATCACCTGCACTCACACAGTGCTATGCATTGCAGGAGCTGAACATCTGCAGAAAGCTCAGTGGGTTTGGCCACTGTCTTCATTGTGCTGATGCTTTCCTGTGAGTTCCAGCACAGCTGTGACAAGGCCCTCACTGTAAAAGCAAAGTGGCTTTGGCAAGGGGAGGAAAACAGTAAATCTCTGATGAAAATAACTGGATGCATCTCCTCTTCTGCCCAGGCTGATTGGAACCTGCAGAGCTGGGGATGCTTGAATGCTGCAGCTGAGTTTTGCTTGTGAGTGGTGCAGTGTCTTGGGTTGAGAAAGGATGCTCTGATGGTCACACAGCATCTCATACACTACAGTGGGCAGTCTGGGGCTGCCTCAGAGCCCAGGTTTTCTCTAGGTGGATGCAATGGCATTTGGTAACAGTATAGAATCCCCACGCATTCTGTGCACAAGCCAATGACTCCCCATGGACTCAAACAGCCACAAGCCCTCCTGCACCTTTGCAGCCACCCATGGCCTCAACATCTGGCCTCTGTGCTCACTGTGTATTCATACACTCATGTTGGATGCTCAGCATTAAAGAGGAAAAATACCTTTGAAAGTTCACCAGCGATGGTTTTAGCTGAATTCCTATGGGAAGCTTAATTCTGGTGGAGTTTACACAGCAAACATCACACGCATGGATGATACCCATAGCTGCATCCCATACCAGCCCCACGACAAGTGCCAAACTCCAAAACTGGAGATATGCAAGGAAATGGGGAAAGCCAACTTGCTCATCAGCAGTCTCCTCCAGCCTTCTCTAAAGCACCAAACCTTTCGAAAGCAGCATCATCCTTCCCCCATGCTCCAAAGGGGAAATAAACCCAAAGATTGCTCTTCCCTCACATCTCACAGCATTTTAGGAGGACCACATAGGTCTCTCCTGGGGCAGGTAAGGGTGCAGCCAAGGATGAGCAGGCCCAAACATCCTGTTTCCAAGCTCATGACTGTCAGCCAGATATGCTCACAGGACTAACGGAGCAGGTTTACTAAGATGAACTCCTTCCCAAAAGCCCAGCACATCCTGGGGAGACACCAGCCACCCCCCAAACTGCAGAAGCCACGTTCACATAACCCCAACATGCCCCACGAGGCTGGGTGACTTTGAGCTCATCACAGTCTCAGCTTCATACTTGAGTTTAGCCCAGCTTTTCCAAATAAGCTCAAGAGAAAGCCTGTATCCAGGACTGTCAGCTCTAAATATTCATAAGTCATGAGACCGGCTTCAAAGTTGGCAGTTTTTTTAGACGCTCGCTCATACATTGCTATTATTCAAAATTGTCTTTTCTTCTCTTTTTAAAAAAAAAAAAAAAAAAATGTTCTATATTAGGAATTCTTTTGAAAAA
>NDXB01008594.1:181707-202519 GCA_002631895.1 Agapornis roseicollis
GACTGTCAGCATATTCATAAGTCATGAGACCGGCTTCAAAGTTGGCAGTTTTTTTTGACGCTCGCTCATACATTGCTATTAATCAAAATTGTCTTTTCTTCTCTTTTTAAAAAAAAAAAAAAAAATGTTCTATATTTGGCTTTCTTTTGATGTATCTTCTCTTCGGGATTCTGTTTTTCCCTGCAACCATATGGGCTTTAAAAAAGAAGACAAAAAGATAGCTGCAATTCCAATACATTCACACAGCTCCAGATGTTAATCCTGAAAACAAAGCAGATAGAGAGGGAAAAATACAGGATGAAGCTACAATAGCTGGTGGAAATCTCTGAGAACTGCATCCACACCTGAAATCCTATGTGGTACTCAGAACATCTCTGAGGTCCACATCATATGTCCAAGAGCAGTGGTACAGACCGAGATGGGGGTGTGTTGGGTACCTCATGGCTCTCCTGGATTTGGATTTGCTAGAAAAACAGGAGATGGCCATAAGTTGGCAGATAAAGTCCTATGAAAAAAAAAAAAGCATTTAAAATCTTATAGGTCCTGAATGAGCCAGAGCTGTTCCCAGGAGCTGGATACAGGGACAGGACCAATCCCCATTTCCCATGGCTGCATCCTGCACCCAGGCCCAGGCAGGAAGAAAAATTCCATTCCAATTCCTGCTGTTCCTGAGGAAATTAAAGGAAAACCCCATGCAGCCGCCCAGTGAGCATCCCTGAAGAGCATCCCCAGCCCTGCCCATGGGCACCTCCATCCCCACTCAGCACTCCCGAAATCTGAGCAATGCCAGAGATGCCAGCTGCCCTGCCAGGGGCCTGCCTCATCCTGCCTTTGCACAGCAAAATGCTTTGCATAATCCGATTAAATAAAACGGATGTGTTGCTCGGTGCAGCATGGGGCTGGTGGGAGCACCTAGCTAATCACCAGGGAATACAAGCTACTGGGACTTTGATCACTGCTGTAGCATTCTCTGAGGAGCAGCTTTACCTTGTAAATCCTGGAGTACACTGTTGGTGTTATCACTGGGGGAGAGGAGGGGGGAATAGAAAGAGAAAAATAGGGAAATAGAAAGCAACTGCCTGGGCGCAGAATGCTCATGCATGAGCAGACGGGGTGAAGAAGTACATTTCTAGTGCAAGCAGCAGTCAGTCATCTCTGCACGTCATGGCTCTGCTCCCATGAAAACCAGAGGGAAGAAACCTCCCAGAGCCAAGTGGCAGCCGACACAGCACTGCTAATAATATCTGATTAATTATGGGCAGCATGGGAGATCTCCAAAAATAGAAAGATAGTTTAGTGTGGATCTAGGATCAAATAAGGCAATGGGGGCAATCCAGACTGCTTCCACTGGATGTCTGTCCCAGGTGTAAAACCACATGCATTTGTGCAGAATTCAACCCAAAGAATAATGAAATGCAAAAACAACTGGTTCCACTGGGTGGCTGTGTAGCAAATAAGCAAAACACACGTGCTGTTATTCTTAATGAGCTAATGCTCAGGTTTACTAACAGCCCAGCACATTGTAGGGAATGCAAAGAGACTTCCAGGAGGCTTTTGAATTTGAACACCCTGACACTTGAAAGCAGGACTGGAAAACATCAATAAACACAGGCTAAGTGGCTTATGGAGTGGTCAATACCAGACTCTGGCTTGGGGGAGCTCCCCAGGGTGCAGTGGGGATCAGTGCTGAGTCGCTGTCTGGGGACCTTGTTATTAATGAGCTGGAAATGTCTCTGAGCATCTCTGCTGAGTGTGTGCAGTGACAAGTAAGGAGGAAGGCAGGACATTTATTAGAGTAAATGGGCTGGTCTGGCAGGCTGAGCACAGCCCTGGATTGGGGCTGATGGCAGTGAGGAGCGGGGGTTTCAGGTGGGAGTCTGCAGCCAGGAAAGCCCCAGTCACACCCAGTTCATGTCAGCAAAACCAGCAACATCCACTACTTACCAGACAACCAGAACCTCACGGGAATGACCAGGATGGTTGCAAAGATGAGATGTGAACTTACATCTCTGTATCCCACTGGGGAGCTCAGCAGGGAAGCGCAGGCAGAGAGCTAGTGGAGAAACTTGAAAGAGCACAAAAATGGTTTTAAGGGCAGAAAAAAAAAACCCACCCCATATAGAAAGGCTTGTAAGGATCTCATCCTGCTTAAGCTTATGGGAAAGAAGATTGATGCTGGCTTGACTATGTCCTTGAGCCTGAACAGGAAGAAAAACCTGAGAACTGAAGGGTTTGTAGCCTGTTTTGAAAGAGGATGGTTGAAAAGCAGGGCCAGACTCTATTGAAATAATAAGGCATACCTCATTCATGGGGAGGGTGAGTAACAGCAGGAGAGCCTCCAAGGGAAGTTGGGTATATTCCTCTCCAAATGGCTCAAAAGTGGGGATGCGTCTTGGGAGAGATGCCTTGGTTGGACACAAGCCCAAACCAGACTGGCACCCAGCAGCCTGGGCTGGGTTTTTGATCCCTCATGTCTCAGATCTGTGGATTGAAGATGGCCCCAAGTGGCCTCCTCCCTGAGGAGGGAGGTTTGGGGACCAGCACTGCAGCAGGGGCAGGCTCCACTTTTGCTGGCACTGGCTCTCAGCAGCCATCTTCTCATCCATCTGCTTTTAGAGTCCATGCTGGGTGCCGAAACACTCAGCAGGCATTAACTTCTGATCTTTGTTTACCTTCCCAGGGTAAAATATTCAGACACACTAGCAAGGCACTGTCTAAGCATACTCAGCCCCACAAGCCTCTAGAGCCACCAAACCCCCAGCAAAAGCCTGACAACAGTAGCTCATCCCAGCTAAGTTCCCATCTTCCCTCATTCCCTCTTCCTGCAGCATCCCACTGTGCCCAGCCACCATCCCTGGAACAACTACTGCTCTTTCCTTTCCATACAGCCTTTCAACACAGCCCACAGGCTGGTGTTTTGGGAAACCAGTAGGTCACCAGAAACAGGGGAGAGCAATTGCTTGAGGGTGATGGTGCTTTGGGTTCTTACCATGGAGAACATCAGGACAAGCTCACAAGAACAGCAGGAGGCAACTCAACATCAATGCGTAATCCTGTAGTGATAATGTCAACACAAACAAAACTAAGCCAGAAACTGCTGATTCTAGTAAAAAACAACAAACCAACCAACAAACCCCCCTAAAACAACTCTGAAACCACAATATCTATCTGACACACTTAAGCCCACAGTTACACTCTGGCCAGCTTCAGTTAAACCCTCAGTGAACACCGAGGGTATAACCCTTGTCACATCAGTCTTAAAGAAGAGCTTATACAAGCCTCGAGGCTGGAAGCTCTAAGTTAATGCTGCTTGATGCTCTGCAGATCAGGGTCCTGAAGGAAACCTGGGTAACTGGGAAGGGCTGCCAAAGCAAACCCTGGGCTACAGCATCCAGTAGATGCTTTAGTTTCCCACTATGAATTTATTCTTTGTTTTGAAACCAAGATTTATTTATTTTTATATTTTCCCTAGAGAAATCCATCAGTGCAAGCATGTCTTCAGTTCAGAAGGGCAGGACCTGGCTGGTTTGATCCCTGCTTGCAGGGCACAGGAGATGCAGAAACACAGAGAGAGAGGGCAGTGACATTAACAGTGCTTTATCCTCCCAACCCAAACCCAGCCCTGCTTCAGAGAACTCCTGCCAAACACCCTAGATCTGTTCCCTAAAGCTTTCCTTGAACAGCCAGATCCAGGGAAGTGTAGCACAGTAGTTTCATCAGCCCCTGCAGAAGGGCATTGACTTAACATTTCCTGAGACAAGGAGCCAGCCAGGGCCCTGTCTCCTAGCAGGCTCTGTGTTTATTAACTGCAGACCTTGAATACAAAATACAACAAGTCCTTCAACCTGCAGACAGGGGCTGGGTTCTCTTCCTGGTCAGTCTGGCATTATGAAGCACCTGAGAAGACTTTGGGGTTTTGTTGTATTTGCTGGCACACGTGATGTGTGCAGTAACCAGAACCACTGTGGAAGCATTAGCTTGAACCTCTGAACCTTTCTGGAAATGTTAAAAGAGGTTTTCAGTATTTTAATTGATTGAATTGTTCAAGATAAAGGTTCAACATGCTGAGAGCTGGAGAAGAATCCACTCCCAGCACTTCTGTTGGGAAGCTGATGGAGAAGCGATGATGCTCATACTACAGGGTTTATTCAGATCAAGCTGGCTGAAATTTTCCAAGTGGGGAAAACTTTATCCAGATCAGATGTTCTTCTATTTGGAGCAATCTACAGCAGTGGAGCATTGCATTTGTGAGCAAAGATGAACAAAAAAATACCTTCCTTGAAAATCGGATGGGACAATGCTCTGGATGAAGACAAGCAATGAAGACAAGGCAATGCAAGACAAGGCAATGAAGGCTCCTTTGCCTTCATTGCCTTCAATTCAGCACCCTTCTACTGAGGCTACACATACTTCCTTCACTGTAGGGCTACGAATTATTTAAATTTTACTATAAATCTCCTCTTCCACCTGTACATTCTATCCCAGTGAAAAAGAAAAAATAAAACACTCTGGATATTTGTGTGCTTCCCTAGGCTGGAGGTTCTGCACAGACAGCCGCTTGGCATGCACTTTCTGACCTAATGGCTTGTGACAAGTCCACCCTAGCTGGGATACACCAGACCTGCTGCTGCTGAGTTGAAACCTAGATAAATAGACTAAACCCGAGTCTTTCCTAATTCCCTGCTTTTCCTTGCCTGCCAGCCCAGGCAGCAGGTCCCCACTGCTCCAGTTACATCTTGAAACCTTTCTGCACCTGCTGCAAACGTGCCTGTCCCTGCCAGGCAAACCTCAGCTTGGGCAGGAGGACGAGAGCCCACCTTCACTGTTTGCTGTCCATGCAGCTCAGGAGCCCACAGATCACTGCAGCAATGGCAAGGAGGAACATCTGGCCAACACCTGTGCTGGGAAGGAACCATCTCTCCTTGCACTTCAAAGACTGCTGTAAAACCCGCTATTCTCTCCACTGGAGGCTCCTGGCTGCCTATACATGCTCGGTTACATGCACTCAAATTCCCAGATGCTCCTGATCTGGCTTGAAGTGACTCTCCTGGCTCTCCTCCCGAGGAGGGGCTGACTCTCCTTGCCAGCACGATTCTCCGCAGCCAAGGAAAAGGTAGGAGGATACTGATATGTAGGGCCTGGCCCAGCCTTTGTGACTGGGGTGGTGTATCTTGACTGGAAGGGAGGGGAAGGAGAAAACAGATCTTACTGAAGGGATGGCACCCCTAGGAGTCCAGGGAGGGTGAAGAACAAGCACATAGAGGAAAACACTGTTTTCTGTAGGGAATGTTCCCATAAAAAAAGAGAAACCTTTATTTTCCCTTGGGGATAATGAATATTATTATCTTCCAGGGAGCAGGGATAAAACCCTTCAGGCTAAAGCCATGTATCTTTCAGGAAACCCCCAAATCATTTCAGACCTCCAAGCAGGGCTGGGTAGCCTTGCAGTTCCTATTCTTTAGACAGCAAAAGGGAAATGAATAACATCCAATGCAACAGTCGAGCAGGGAAAGGCAGCATTCAGACCTGCCCTCCCTGTTAACGTGCTGCCTTCCCCTGGGATCAGTTATTTTGTTGGCTTTAGGTGCCCATACAGCCTCCACAGCACATGGCGGCTGTGCCAGCTCTTGTAAGCACCTTTCTGCATTAACCTGAAGATTTCAGTGGAAGTCAAGATTTCCAAACAGGACAAGATAACCTGGGTGTACACAGGAGAGGAAAAAGCAAAGCAACTTTCCCAGGAGTATGAAGCAGGACAGAGGTGAGCCCAGGGCTCCTGATATACACACAGGCAGGGTGTGTGCAGACTGAATCACATCTAACACAAGAAGTAAATCCACTTTGTAGAGACACTTCTTGGAGAAAGCTTAGCCCAGTCCTTGTCTGGAGCCTCTCATCAGGAGAACCACTGCAGCCCATTCTCCCTTCCTCCACCCCATCCCTGGCTCCCCACTTCTATTTAATCGTAGAGAAATAAAGAAGGGAGGGGATGCACCACAGACCTGAGATGAGCCAGATGTTACTCATTGCTCTCCCCAGCTTGCTGAGCTGGATTTGTGGCCTCAGCCTGAGAGGCAAGTTGGCCCAAATCCCACATGTCCCTTAAGGCTGAGGCCAAGCCTGGCTCCCTTCCTTCGTGACAAACCTGGCTGTGCAACTCTCCATAGAGCCACAATTGGATTCCAGCCACCTGGGAGCTGCCCATGGCACACACCCCTCCCTCGCCTCCACAAGGCTTTGAACATGAGGCAACCCACCAGCATCCCTCTGTGGCCTGTGGGCACAGCTCCAGCTGCACTCTGCTGCTTAACCCCAGACCCATGAAGAGTCTGAGATGCTTCTCTGGAAGGGGCAGCAAGAATCCGCAGCACCTCAGCATACAGCAAGGGAGTCTGAGGCTAGTTTGAGACTTCAGTACAGCCTTCTTCACCCTGCTGCTCTCTTGTGGAAGTCAGCTCCTACCAAAGTTGCACATTTCTACTTACTTCCAAGGCGATGGCCCCTGCAGCCTGCTTTAGCTAGCTCTAGCAAAACAGCACGTAAGGCAAATACTTCACAAAATGTATTTCTTCACATACATAAGCGATGGGACAACGAGGAATGGCTTTAAGCTGACAGAGGGGAGATCCAGATTCTTCCCTGTGAGGGTGCTGAGGCCCTGGCACAGGGTGCCCACAGAAGCTGTGGCTGCCCCATCCCTGGCAGTGCTCAAGGCCGGGTTGGACAAGGCCGGCCTGGAACAACCTGCGCTAGTGGAAGGTGCCCCTGCTTGTAGCAGGGGATTGGAACTGGATGAGATTTAAGGTCCCCTCTAACACAAACCATTTCATGACTCTGTGTAATTCTAAGCACTGATGTAGCTGGGTTTTTACTGAGTTCTTTTGTGCTGTTAAGTATTTGCTCATCTTGAGCCCATCTTCAGACACGACTTTTCAGCAAGTTAAAAAGTAGTAACAGGTTCAGACTCCTACATCGAATTCGTGTCTGCCTTAGCTTTACATGAAAGAGATTTCCTAAGTTCCTCCTAAAAATATGCATCCATACACCAGCACCTTGAAAGGGAAAGAGAAGCAGTAATCACAAATGACCTGGAAACCTATCACAAAAATCATGTCTGAGCAGCACAAGCTGCAGTAACTATGTGAAGTTTTACAGCCAGGTAACAGAGAGGCAGGAATACATACTCTTCAGTGGGGAGTGAAAAGAGACCACAGCATCTTTCATCAGGTAGTTAGAAGAATGAGAAAGGCAGGGAGGGAATGGTATCATTAGGATGACATTTGGTCCTGTTGTCTTGCAGAAAGTGAACTGAGCACAGACTGAAAGCTGCAGGTTGGAACTAAAAGCCAAACTCCTGTTATCTGATGGAACTGATATAAAAATCCATGGAATTCGCACAGAAAGCTCATGGAAGGGTATTACCAAGAGGTACTATAGTATTGCCTCTGGGTTGTCAGGAGCCACCTCAGCTACCACAGCTTCCCATGCCTTCTGCTCAGCCCTTGTTCCTGCCTCCAGGCTTGTCTCCCCCTCAAAGGAGTAGCTGAAACCTCTCTCTCACCAACATCCCCAGCAGAACTACTTCTCTTCAGCTGCTTCTGTTTTAAACAAAACCAGATCATGTCTGCTTCTGCCAGGTGTGAACTGCTGTTCTCCACCCATGCACCGCGCTTCAAGCAGAGATTAGCTCTTCAGAAACCCACTGGGGTAGAGACCAGTTTGACCATGCCTGCACAGTGTGTGTCCAGCACCATTCAGGATGTCCTGAGTGAAGCCAGTCCCTGTACTGACAGCAGTGGTGCCAGAGGAGTGGGTTTGCTCTTCTATGGAGAGGCGGACATGCAGTTATGCACAAACCCGAAGCTTCCTCCTCACATTCACGTGGGAGCATACTCCCTGGAAAGTATTTAGCACTCTTCTATGACAAGGATGCCCGATAGTCAGCCGGCTGACAACTACATCTGAAAGAAGTTGCAGATATCCTTATTTCCCTTTCCTATTCTCACACGAACATTTACATTTCTTTTTCTCCTACTTACCAAGAAAGGCTGACAATTCATTTTAGCTCATTAAAAAAAGAATGAAGCTTGCGTACTCACAGGGACTGCATACAAAAAGGGATGAATACACAGTCACAAACAGAACACTGAATTACCATTATGGAAATTAATTTTAAGAGCCACAAAGCATATTATTCCTGGAAATTGCTTTTATTTAGCAATTATGTTAACACCGCAAGAAGGCAGTTGGCATTGAAAACAAACAGTTCAATTTAAAAATCAGGGAAGTGAACTAACTCAAATTTCGGGGCGCTCACACCTGAGTACACTCCACTACACCTCGAAGACATAAGAATCCTCAACAGCTTAGGTTTTTGTTTCTGAGAAGAAAGGGGATAAAAGGGTAGAAGAAACTGTTTAAGTTATTTATATATTTTGCCAGTCAAAGTTAAAGCCTGACAGCCAACCAGCAGGGAGAAAACACTGAAGGAGTCAGTGACAATACTGAGATTTTTTTTCTGTAAAATGGCTTGTACTCCCACAGGTACAACAGCAAAGAAATTCTTTCAGTCCATCTCACATGGCATATAAAAGACCAATTTTACAAATATACCCAGAACTGTAGCAGCTGCTAACACTGTTGAAAGGTAAACTTCTCCATCACGATGGACTTTCCTGCATGAGACTTTTACTATGGTTGGGTCCCAAGAAGGTGCCTTCCAGGGGCTCTCCATCATGTATTTAATCCAAGAAGAAAGAAACACCTATCCCTAATTGCCACGACATGAACAGAACAGACCTCCAGGGAACTTGAAAACTGAATTGCCCACTAGAAAAGTATAAATATACCCTGTTAAAAGGAAATCTTGACAGCCACCAGTTTTACCTGTAGTCGGATTGTTCAAGCAACATGTATTTTTGTTCCACTGCCAATAAATGAAAACTCTTATCACCACAAAAGGTAAATAACCATCTTTGCTACCTGCCGAGGCTGACAACTGATTTTTCAAGAACAGTGTGTCTGCTGTAGCCAGTGGCATGTGGTTTGCACAGAGCCTGCAGAACTACTGTGACTTCATCCTAAAAAAACATCCCCTCTCCATTCCCCTAACCCCCCACAAAAGCAGCCTTATCTCCTATGTTTTTCTTTTAATTCACAACACAAAGTGTGAAGGCTTGTGAAGAATCCTCATAAAAATTAGAATAATGAGGAAAATCTGTAAGAGACATTTGCAACCCCAATTTATATTTCCCTTGAAGAGGTAAGCAAGCCTGAAAGGTATCTTTTTTTTGTTCCTCTTCCTTGTTTTTCAAGCTCTATTTGTTTACCTGCAACTACATGGATAAATAGAAAGTGAGAGGAGCTAAGAACTCATGAGAGGCTGAGAACTGAGCAAATGAGGAGGAATCCCTGGCCAGAATACTGCACAATTGCTGGGCTGTCCACACCAACTCAAATCATATACCCAACAGATTCTTCTGTTCCTACCTGCACCCATCAACAGCTCTAACTTGTCAATTCCACTTTGCATTCCATGTTGGCATGCCTTCCTTTACAATGGACAGACAAGCACAGCTCAAGAGCATATTTGCAGCTCAGCTTTAAGCAAGAGCAGGATTCAAGCCAGGTCAGTTTTCCTACCACACTAAAAATGCATTTAAACACCTCTCTTGGTTCTCATGATAGCCAGATTGCTACCAACAGTTCTCTGCACCCACAGCTGTGTTGAGACTATGAGCTGGATGAACAGAAACATGACAGTCTTGGAGAAGCTTCCTTCCACTTCCAGAAGAAGGATAAAAACATGGTGAGCAAAGTGGCCAACTATTGCAACTGTACTAAAGGAGAGTTACCACAGGTGAAACCAAGTGTCCTTTGGCTGGTGCATGAAGTTAAAAAAAAAAAAAAAAAGTTAGGTTATATTCAGAAAGTACTGCAGTTTGTCACTGTGATCACTCAGCAGCTCTGCTCACGCTCTGAAGCGGAACATTCAAGTTCCAGGAAATCCCACTAAAACATCACAGTGTGTTTTGTTGGGAAGATCACAGCCTTTCCAAGCCATCAGAGCTTCCCAAAGAACTGGAGAAGAATCCTTTTTAGAGCACAAACCAGCTTTCAGGTCATGTTTCTGATGGGTTCCTAGTATGCCTTTGCTTCAGGGTGGATCTGTCTCTACTGGAACTGTTTCAACAGTGGCTTTACTCTTCTCTGAGCCCCATTCCCAGCCTCACAAAGGACAAAACCAAATCCTCCTATAATTACTCTGCCAATAGCACTACTACTGTGCCCTGACACACAAAGTAACCACACTTGAAAAGAAAAATGTGATTAAAATGCAGTATCATGCTAACTCTTTCATACTACTTGGACCACAATCCAAAATAAGAACAATGCTTACCACTCAGACATCTATTTAGACTCCAGCACTCGTATCAAAAAGCTGCCAGGAAGAAGGGAAGGTTAACAGCTCCAGCGTGCATGGGTATGACACTTATTTTGAAAGATCAGACTAGAAAAATACTTTTACCTCTAAGTTACACAGTCAAAGCTGGTTTTGAAGCATTCAAATAGAATCAACAGTAACAAGAGAAAAAACTCCTTACAGAAGACTTTATCAGCATTTGAAATGGTACACGAGAAACACAGTTAACACTGAAATCATGAAATAAGCTTTCAAAACAAAGTTTAAGAGTGGTCCTCAAGTTTACTCAATCCAAACAGAACTAGTTTTATTTACCCAGCAAATACTTTTGCTATTCAGTTACCAGACCAGAAGGTGTGTGTTTACTGAGATGAGGGAAGGAGAAAAGGGCTATTAGCCCAACAGTCCATCATTTCATTAGAGCAGTAAGTGTGGCAGGAGTGTCTGAGAAAAATAATGCTACAAACTCTTCTGCTTTCCCAGCAAATCCAGCTCTGTGGGACTCACCCTAGATTTGAATGCTGGTTAATGGCAAAGTACCTGGTTTCATGCAAAGGAACTGTGGAAGTTTACTTCCCAGCCAACAGGAGAGTTTTCCTCCCTGCAGTATTCCTTGTGTTACACGGAATTGCCAACAGTGTAAGAAAACAACAGTCTTTTTTAAAAGTCTTTTAAAATAGACACTTCACTTGCATACAAACCAGCAGTTATCTTCCACTTCATGCAAGGCAAACAAACACACCACAGCCAGATGGTGCCCTAGGTGTTTGCAGTGAGGATTCTTCTGACACTGTACATTCACTTTGCACAAGATATAGCTATATGGAGCCCTGAAGCAGTAATTAAACTGCAACAGTGAGAGAAAGTAAAGCAGCTCAGTAATGGAGATACCTGGGAACCTGCATGTTTACAATACATTTATGCTCAGAAAAAGACCACACATGTGAATGTCAATCAGCTCCACTCAGTACTACAGTTACCATCCCAGACCTGGGAAGCTATCATATATGGAGCTTGAGACCTCTGGCCACCAGCCTTAACACACAGCTCACGGCCTTAATTCAACAAAGAACATTTCCTGAAAGTGTATTTCATAGCATATCTTGTGAGGAACAAAGTGTTTCACAGAGTCCAGTAAGGAGTTGGTGAAGGTGAGACTGCCTCTCGCAGATGAGGTATATGCTAAATAGAAATAATGCTGCCGTATGCATATGGGACCTGAGGAACTTGTACTGAATATAAACAAGGAAGAGGCACCTTCACGTTTATAACAGAAACCACAACAAGGAATTGAAGGCCAAAGGCATTTCTTCCCAAACAGGCTGGGCTGCTGCTCTTGGTGATTAACCACAAGGATGTCTTGTGGGAGTAAGGACTCAGAATATAGAATCACAAGATGATCTCATTGAAAAGGCACTAGGAAGAAGCATATAGTTCTAGATTAACAAGATTCACCCTATTTCCAATCACTGAGTGGGACAAAAACTGTACAGTTTGGGATATTCAGAGGAAGTGCTGCAAATTTTCTTTTTTTGAACAGCAAAAGCATAAAAAGCTATTCCCAAATTATTAAAATGCTGAACATTTATACAGCAAAATTATACTAAAAACAGCAGCAGACAAAGTATGTCCCGTCACCACTGGCAAGGGACATGTAAAATGTTTATAAGGTTAACTATAAAACAATTTTACAACCAAAATATGAACAGGCCAATTCAAGAATATATATACAGAATATATTAAAATCATATAAATTATGTATTTATACAAAGGGCACAAATATAGCAAAGAGCTATAGTTGATTAAACAGAACTGAGCTTGAATGATCAATTTCATCTAAAGACATTACTGTTTTCTCCCAAATTCTTTACTATTTTTTTTTAACCTGGATAGATTGATACCTCAGATACCAAAAGTACGGAAAGCAAAAGAAAAAAAAAACCCAAAGTAAATCACAAATCAAAGTGTTATCATCCTGTATGAAATGAAACTAACAGTGGGCAGGGTACATCTCATGAAATTCTGATTTAGTTTTTTCCATAGTAAACATTTATCAGCTCTCAAAAAGTGAGGAATTTCAAGTGATCCACTTCAGATGTACCACCTTGGTGCATATATTTGATTACATTTGAATGTTGTTTGATTTGCACACATTTAAAAAAAATAATGGATACAAACACAGCTCAATCTGCAGAAAAAGGTGACAGATGGGAGCAGGTTGAAAACTCAACAAAAATACTCAACTGAACTAGAATCAACACTTTCCTTACAGTGTTTTGGCTAGTAAGTGAGCTTAGAAACCCCTGACTCCTAACTGCTTTCTTATTTCAAAACATAACAGCATATAACCACAATCCACTGAAGCACTTGAGAATCTAAATAGTCCCATCCATGGGTTTAGATCTAAACACAAATTAAGTGCTTTCCTGAATTTAAGTCTATGTAAATAAGTTCTGTATAAGTTGTACCTAAACCTTCTGTTTTGTTGCAGCACTACCCCTTCATTAATGCACTTTTTAAAGGCTTGCTACATTTCGATGAACCCAATGGTCCTGTGCATGCAAGGAGCAGTGAGGGCAAGCTAAGTTAAGCAGAAATAAAAAGGCTGGACTACACATATACAGAACACCGGCTTAAACCCCAGAATTAAGTATGTAAAAAAAGTAAAGCAGTTTCACCAGATGCAGGTTAAAGTGGGGGAAGGAAAAGGAAAAATAAAAATCAGCTATATACCATACATAATGAACAGTGGATATCTTACACTGAAAGGAAATCAATGTAAACATGATTTCCTCAGTTTCAAGTAATCTTTGATGCCTTTTTGGCCAGCTGTGTCATACCATAATAGATATTTTAATAGCTTTTATACTCTACAATTTAGACAGCTGATTTTTCTTACATATCCAATTACCTCTAGTGAACATTCACCTATGGCTGTCCACACATTCTGTATTAGCTCCTTGAGAGACTATTCAAGTTAAATTATATCACAAATTAAAGACAGTTACATTCTGTATGTTCCTTCTAGATTTGAAAAATAGGTTTTAAAGGCTTGTCAAAGTTTAGAAGAAAAAAACCTTTCCATTAAAAAATCTTAGCTTAAAAAAATCATTAAGACACCTTTTTCTGATCCAGGGTACTAATAAAAAGATTACAAATATACTACAATTGGACCAAGAAGACTTCATGAATATGCTGCTTTTGAGCATGCAAGATCACTGATATCTGTCAAGTTCCAGGTATCAATGTATCCCAATTCCACCACAGTCCCTCACAATTTCCTTTATCAGCTCCCCATCCCCACCCTACCACCCTATTAATAACATTATAAAAAAAGGTAAAATTTAGAGTTAGTGGCAAAATCTTCACAGTAAATTGTTAAAGAAAATGTTATTGTGGTCATTGTAAAGCATTATCAGTCAACTGGACCCTGAAAAATTAGCTTGATACAGTTGTGTTCCCCAGACAGTTGTGTTGCACAAAAAGGGCAGGCAGCATGAAATGCATGAGTACCATGAGGCAGAGGGATTTGAGACCAGTACTTTGCAGACTTCTCAGAGCACACATGCCCACAAGGGGTGAAAGCATGAGTTGGAGGACCAGCATCCACATAAAAGCCTGCTTCGCAACCAAGCCAGAGAGGCACGTAGGGGCCAATGGTTCTGCACATAGGACATTCCCGCTCATTTGCTTCTGTGTCACTGCGATGTCCCCAGTTGTGATAGCCATGAACATGACCACAGCTGAGGTATGCCCACGGCTGTTTCTCTTCTACCACATCTTTACGGTTGATGCTGGGAAATGCTAAAGTGTTTAACCCAACAGGACACTGTGGTCTGGCAGCATTTATCTCCTGTCGCAGAGCTTCAATGTGTTTCTGAGTTGGAGTGTGAAACAGCCCATCTGCCGTTCTCCACAGAAGGGTGGCTCCACACAGGTCAATGAGAGAGCCATCCTGTAGGACGTTGGTCTCGTTTTCTACCTAAAGGCAGAACACAAGGACAAGTAGTTAAGCCGGAGAGCTTTTACAAACAACTGAGTCCTGTAAATGTGTTGTCTTTCTCACCAAGCTGTTACCATCCCTAGCATATTAGATATTCTTTTTCTATAGTTTTATTGTGACCCCTTCATTTGCCTGAATCCACCTCTTACCTCTTATCCTATATTTAAGATTATAACAAGCATTGGTGTCTCATTCTGTGCTGGTACTGGTCTTAATTTTGCAGTTGTTATATGCTATGCCAATACTAATAATTATACAGAGTCTTCCTGCCTGCAGTTTGGGAAAGGTATTACATTATCAATCACTAGCTTAGTCACAAATATCCCCTACCTCTCAGCATGCTACTTTTCCTCTCTAATACTGATTCTCTGTGTGCCTTTGTCATGGTTAAGGTAAGTCCTGATCGACTGAAGAGGAAATTTGCCATTCCCTAAGGGCTGTATTAGTAGATTGCTCCCCTGGAATTCTTTGCCCATTAGACTGGCAGAGGCTGCTCATACAGCAAAAGATCCTTTTCAGACTAAAAACTGCCACCCAGAATAGACCAGCTCCCATTCATACACTTTTTTTTTTTTTTTTTTTTTTTTTTTTTTTTTTTTTTTTTTTTTTTTTTTTTTTTTTTTTTTTTTTTTTTTTTTTTTTTTTTTTTTTTTGCTTGTGGTAAGCATAAACCATTTTGCAGGAGCAGGAACTCCCACAGTGTACCTCATCAACAGTGAAACTCTTCCAGAGATGCATTAGGGATAAATGACAAATGCACTCCAAGCTACGTGCACAGGTACTTGCACAGATTATCATTACAGCAGAGTGAGTTACCAGTTGAATTTCTCAAGTAACAAGTTCTGCAACTGAAGCCTCACAAGCTCAACTTCTGAACAATTAACCATCCCAACTAGTTAGGCCTTTTATTTAATCAACTATAGCATGCAAATATAGCCCCAATGTGCACTGCCTAAAGGTTTCTCTCTTCTGACCAAATGCAGGTAAAATATTTTCAAGGGATTATGCCCAACACACATTATATTTTGCTGAAATACTCTTTTAACTTATTTTAATGTCACAAGCATATAAGCAACTTCTACTATTGCTACCAGTTCAGTAACAATGAATATATATTAAAAAGATTATGAAATTTGATAGGAAAACAGACATATGCTGGCTTTATGCATAGAAAATACCACTAAGGCAAAACAAATAGCCAAATACAAATACACAAAGTAGGTCACATGAAATCATCATGTCTACTTAAGAACACTATGCATGACAACCAATTTGGCATTTACATTTAAATCCAGTTTAAATTTGAAGATTAACTGTGCATCATCCTTGCACAAAACACCTAGATGGTAAAATACAGACTACAGATAAGAGGTTACCAGTGTAAAGCATTTCCAGGAGAAAAACTCAGCAGTTGAAGTAGAAATGAGAGAAGCCTTGGTTTGATGCACTTTTCAGATTATTCCTGCACAAACAGCAAAGCAAAAGGCTCTCTCATATGCAATGTGCTCAATTCGTTATATAAAGTGCATTTGGTTTTATGAACCCAATCAACGAACACTGATCACATGAATACCAGTGTGCCATGTAATTTTATTTAAATGAGAATTCAAGTCATTTTGGATGCAGGAAAGGGAATTTATTTGTCTTAGTATGCCTTTCTTCAGCAGCACTAAAAAGGTATTCTGTTAACCAGATACAAAGGGTGCAATCGCAACATCATCTGTCCCAGTCCCCAAGGCAACGTTTGCCTGCCATCATTAAAGTGACAAAGCATTTTATGTACAGCAGGCTGTTTACTGAAAGCAGAACAAAATAGTCAAATTCCATTCTCCTAACTCCTCTGAGCAGTCAGTTTTCTGCCCAATATCCAAGTTGGAAAGCCAGCTTTCTGCAACTGTGTGGGATATCTCTAACACCATCAAGCTAATAGGAACTTAATGTTGCAACACAAAAGGAACTTTGGCACAAAAAAGAGAAGATATTCCCCACCATGATGCACACTTTCTTAGTCTTTAAAGTCTACTAGCTGGATTACAAAGCTATAAAATGGGTATCTTCAGCTGCTGTGAAGATGACCCTTTCACCCTAACAGCAGAACGAGCTTTTCCAGGTCTGCAGGCAAGGACAGCATTCTAACATACCTAGAAGCCAAAGATGACTTCTGGGGAATGTCATCTGCCTCACTGGAAATATGGCTACCTATGTATTTTGCTGGGCTACTTCTATATGGTGGTGGTTAACAAGAGCTATGGGAATACCTTCCCATCATCTGTGGAAAGACACAGCAGCCTTTCAATATCTGAAGAGGGCCTATAAAGATGCCAGAGAAGGACTCTTCAAGTAGTGATTGCAGTGATAGCAGACATGGGGTAATGGGCTTAAACTTAAACAGGGGAAGTTTAGATTGGATATAAGGAAGAATTTTTTTACTGTGAGGGTGGTGAGGCACTGGAACAGGTTGCCCAGAGAAGTGGTAAATGCTCCAATCCCTGGAGGTGTTCAAGGCCAGGGTGACATGGTTTAGTGTGAGATGTCCCTGCCCATGGCAGGGGGTTGGAACTAGATGATCTTAAGGTCCTTTCCAACCCTAACTATTCTATAATTCTATGAAAAGCAGACACATGCTTTCATAGGAACCCCTTTCCCAGTTACGTATGCCACAAGTCCCTGTGGCAACAAAGCCCATCCTGATTCAGAGAATAAAACAGGAATATACTTAACAGGGCTTCTCTTATCTTCCTAGTGGCAGGTAAATCAAACAGAAGCTGTGTTATGCAAACCTGGTTTGCATGCAAGTAGACTCCTTGTTTTAAGATAGCACTGCAAAAGACAGTTTCCCATGCAGTAATTTCCAGATGTCCCCATGACTCAAGAGAACATTTCAGAGATGGAGATTCAAGTGCAAAGTTTATTTAGCTTTTACACTCCATGCTATTTCAGTTGGAAAAGCGACATTAGGAGAAAACTTAGTGTTCTCCTGTATAATCAAAACCAGAAGAGCAGTACAGAATCTACTGTAACACACATCTACTTATATTATTTCAGTGCCCACCATCCAGCACTACCCACAACACTAGCATTCAGCAGTCATCCTATGACTGCCTCCATTCTAAACCAAGAAAACAAGTATCCCTTATGTTGTTTTAATTACCAGTTACTTTTGACTTACCAGTTTCCCTCTTTGTTGAGCAGATCTGGTTTCCCGAAGAGTGTACACATCACCACAGACTGAGATTTCCCGCCAAACTCCAGGTTTAGACTGCTCCGTGAACCCTCCTTTTGGATGCATAACCAGCACCCCATTAGTTGTCAATCCATCCATATGGCCATCAGGATTTTTCCACTTTGCTGCTTTTTCCTGCATGTGACAATCACCCCAGCACAGAAAAAGTTTGTCTAAAACTGAATGGACTGAGGAAGTTTTACATGCTGATGTTTTACTAGTGGTGTCAACACACACTTCCTCACCAGCTGGCAATACTTAGATTTACAAATAAAAAAAAAAAAAAGGCACTTTTGTTACCAATCTGGCCCAAGGTATTATCTTTTGCTTATGCATCTGCAATTGCTATTCTCTCTTAAAATATTATTTTTAACTCAGCTGAGTGCCCCTGACTGCAGGTCAGGTAAGACCTAAGGGCTAAAAGTCAGTAGGATACTCCTAGTTACTGTAATACTATTGTAAAGGCACATCCTTTTCCATAATGCAGTTGATCCACTCCTGCATTGCTCACAGCTGCAATAGCAGCTTATTCATAATGGCTAACAAGAATATATCAGATAAACCTAAAGAAAATCCATTAACAGTTACTAAAATAGTTTCATTGTTGAAGACTATGATGACCAGGAGTTCACACTGGTAATAAATCAGGCACATAAAACTGCCATTTCTACTTAACACTGCAGCTGGTATACTGAAATCATAGAAGTCTCATGACAGGATAAGTTATCAACTAGTACAAGGAAATTGTGGGGCTTGAAAATAAGAGAATAAAAAACAGTTTGTTCATACATACCATAACTATTATTACTTACACCAAGAAATATGTTTTTAGATGAGTCAAATCCAGCTGCAAAAATCCTTGCTGTATATGGTGGGCTCCTGTCACAGACAATCCTGCATGCAAAACGGGATATGGTGCTTTGGGTAATCTGGGTTTCATCATTATTTTGACTTCCAGAAATAGTATCTGTTACTACAAAGTCTATGGGGCTTTCTGTTGATCTCCCAACCTGAAAAAAAAATTAACAGTAAAATCAGAAATAGTCATAGAAATATCAAGCACTAAGGACACAAATTTGCCAAGTTAATGCTGATGACATTGCTAAACTACTGCCTACTAAATTTCTGGATGGCAAGATCCAAATGGAGACTAATCTGTATTCTCACATTTGCCCTAGGCAGGCATCACTGACATGGCATGATAAATTTTCACTTCCTGCGACTGATGTACATGCTTGCCCAACACAGCAGCAATTAATTGTTTGCTAGAGTATTGTCAACAACAGGGATGTATTACCACCTTGCTGTTTCATAATCCAACCACAGCAAGCTACTTACCACTACATTCTTGAAATCAAAAAAACCCTCAAACCATTAGCTTGAAATGACAAGTTTTATTCACATTTCTAGTTCCAAGTTAGCTTGCATGAAAATAACTCAGTTATTTAAATACATCATAACAAAAATACCCACTCTCATGTTTTCAGAATTTGTAGCTCCAGAATAGAAGAGTTTTCAGGAAAAACCCACTGTATGATTAAATTTATTCCTAATTAGCACATATGTAACTAAAGAAGTTAAACAACTTCTTTCAGCAGAAAGACAACACAGCTGATCAGTAGACAAGAATATTTTCCTGCCTTGCCATCTCCAAATTTTAATTCCAAATCTGAAAATATCAAGGCAGCTAGAGCAGAAAACTTGATTAAAAATTGACAGAGGGATCTGAATGCCAACCAAATGTACAGGAAGACACATCAATACTTCTATAGGAAAATTAGCATTATACCAGCTTTGAGCATAGCAAGGAAAGTGGAGCAGAGGAACAAGGGGTGGAAAAGAATATTAATTTTATACACACCTTGTGATCAAACAGAAGAAAAGTAAGAATACTGTTCACATGAAACTATCTTCAATATCAGGTATCTACATTTATATAAAATAACCTCCTGACTAAACATGATCTCATTGTCCCCTAAGAAGTTACATTCCACTTAGTTTCTTGCTCTTCGAAGCCAGCTATGGGAAGGCATGTATGGTTTCACCATTAACATACATCTCTGCAAACTAGATTTACTGTAAAGAAACATTATTCAAGCATCAAGGGAAGTGACATTATTAATACTTAACTCTTGTCACAAATGAACTGAGAGCAACAATACAGGGATCACTCCTGTACTTCTTAGTTCTACTTTGCAGTGTTAAAGACATGTTGAAATTCTTGTCTGAAGTGACACAGTCAGTTACTTTCTCCACATCACAGGTCTCAACCCACGTAAAAGATGTGATCAGCTTGCTGCAGATAAAAGTGCTGAGGAAATACTAAAAAAGGCCTAATCAAAAGTATGCACTTCAATTTTTCACACAAAGTGACTACTAGAATACCCAAGAGACAGAGTTTCGAAACTTTAATAAGGGACATTTCTGATTTAGGTAACTTGACAAGTTGAAGCTAAAACTTAAAGCTATATTCTATAATACAGCATTACTCTATAATACAGTATTATTTCCAACACACTTCTATTTCCCATCCAATTCCTGCTAACAGTCAGCACTGATTAGCAGCAGGAAGCTTATTCGTAACTTTTGACTGTATCTGTATGTGAAGTCTCTTAAAGGATAATCAGAAACTAACATGGAACGCATTTGTTTGTAAGTTTCTGCCTATTGCAATCTCTCAAACAGATGACTCAGCTTTTAGATGCAATTAAAGGAAAAACTTGCCTTATTTTCCCTTAAATGATGACAAACACACTAGTGTGTGCTCACAGTCTTCCTCATACCATATTAATCAGTCAACATGAAATCTGGATGCTTCACTTTATATGTAAGCATTAAATTCTATGTAATTACTTTGATCCTTAAAATTATTACATATACCTCAATCATAGAATCATAGAATAGTTAGGGCTGGAAAGGACCTCAAGATCTTTTAAATACTGGGTTTGCTTTTGTTTGCTTGGGGTTTTGTTTGTTCCCCCTGCACCCCTCTTACTGAAAAAGCCTTCTACAGGATCTGTATTACAATGCATTGTGCTACAATTTGATGTTAGAAATTACTTTAAGAAGTGGCCTACTCATGGCAATTTCCTCATTCTGTATATCAAATAAAAATTCTGGGGTTGAGATCACCTGAAAAAAAAAAAAAAAAAAAAAAAAAAAA
>NDXB01008594.1:208968-252026 GCA_002631895.1 Agapornis roseicollis
TTTAATCAAACCCTATTTGGACCTAACTGTTCCAAAGTAACACTAGATTTTATACAGAGCAAAAAGGAAGCCACATGAAGCAAAGGCATCTTGATAGAGTGTCTGTCAACAACTCAACTACAGACCCTTCTAAATAGGAAAGATTGAATGAGGAGGGATAATTCATGATAAGATGGTCTAACCACAGAGGTCACTGACAAGACAAACCTGATTAGTCTAGATTGGAAAAGGTTGTACACATTTGTTTTTCTCAAGCTGGAGGTCTAATTTTGTGCAGAATTTCTGGTCTCTCGCATATAAAATAAAGCACTGCACAAAAAAAAAAAGTTTGGTTTTCAGAATGTTAGATTCTGAAAAACACAAATGCACACAGGAGAGAGAAAACGTGTTAGAAAAACGTGTCTAGAGAAACTCAGCACAGTCCCTTACACCATTTGGTATATTTGCACACCATCCGGGAATGTCTGTCTTTATCATTCTATCACTAGGTTGTCTCCTTTAGTGCACGGCTCCCACATACCCCTCCCTATCTTTGCTTTTACCTTCCTCCTTCCCCATCCCATGTCCTGCTCCTATCCACTTTCTTTTTACTCCAGCTACCTGATTAACTGAGAGCGAGGAGTGCGTTCTTGTGCTTATTTACAAATTCAAACAGAGCACACATTTATTTCTAGTGATATTTGTAAAATTGCTATGCTGTCCTTGCAGAAAAAGCAGAGTACAGTGAGAGCAGTAAGGATATTAACATGCTAGAGCTGGTCTGAGAAGAGCAGAGAATGCAAAACTGCAAAGTGCTCCCATATTAATGCAACTGGGTTCAACCATGGATATTCCACAGATCACAGAGGACACCCAGAATAATGTAATGCAGAATTGTGGTTCCATATGTTACTTTTAAAAAAAACAATGCATATGTTGCATAGAGTCTTACCTGAAACATGTCTGTATCTTTATCATGAGTATACTCCACTACAACAGTCTGGTTTCTGGATAACGTGTAAGAGATACTGTGCTGACCTTTACAGCTGATTGCCTGTTGAATAAAAGAATATGTCTATTATATACAGCTTCCACAAAAATAATATAATCAAATTCATTTCACTATATAAACACCCTTACTATGATCAGGAAAAGCAGTGTATCCTAACATGTTATTACAAGGCTAGGTAAACACATACACTAGGATTTGTTTGCTCTGCTATTAATGAAAACCCCAGGTGGCACTAGTTTGTTTCTAGTTCAGAAGTACCCAATATCTACCATTTTCACAGTTTAGACTCCAAACGCATGGTTTTCTCTGAATTTATATTAAGTTCCTAACCCTCACAAGAACTTGTATCCTAGCAAAGACTTTGGGTTTAGGATTCTTTGGTTTCTCTGTTTTTTCAAGCAAGTGAGCAATACATTTGATTTACAGTTAAAAGTGACAGGATTTCAGAGATACTATTACAGTTAAGTAGATTTCTAGTTACATCAGAAAGAGCCTAACAATTTTATATGTGATGACAAGTGAATGCTTTCAGCCTGACTTTCCTCATTAAAAGGGTACTTCATACTGCCTGTGAAAGGAAACTCGTCTCTATAGATATGGATATAGCAAAGACAAAGTAGTATTCTAGTATTCGAAACCAGACTAGAAAAGGACAACTGCTATTTTGTTGTACCTCACTAAGATTTAATTCCTTATTTGTTACGACTTTCCAGGTTTACATCTCTAGGTTGCATTTTTATTAGTCCAGCAAGTCCTTCTGAGAACAGAAGGCAGACATCACCCTGACACAGAAGCAGTCTCAACTTGGAAAGAAACAGCAACCTTGATTGAAAGAAACAGTCTTCCTTGATTAATAAATACAGAGCATAGCTGCCACAGCAGAGAGCCATAATGGGGGCAGGAGCTAGAGATCCTTTCAGAACCTCTGAGACTCGGCATACAGAATCTTTGTGGCACCAATGATCATTTTCTCAAGCTTAAAGACCAACACTCACTTCAAATGATTAAATGGTGTCAAAGTGTAACTGCACTAACTGTACAATGTAAATGCACCAGGACAGAGGGAAACAAGCTGAGAAATAAATCTATTGGCAAATAGATTTACATGCAAATATAAGGTCCGTATAACTGCACACAATTATGAAAGGTAATGACTGTTACTGCTCAGGAAACACTTTGCAGATACTTATGTATTGAATTAATAAGTTAATTAAAGCTTTCTCCAGATTTCTGCCAAGGGGGGTAATTTTCCAGAAGAGGTTCTCTCTCTAGCTCTGTTCCTTCATGCTGCTCTTCACCTACAAAATCCACAGATAGGGATGATTAAACTAAGCAGCTAAATATATTCTACTCTTCTGTCATCTCTCACAAAAATCTAAATGATCCCAAAGCTACAGATCAATTATTAAACAAATCATTGAAAGTTTTACTGGATGTTGGAGGTAGTAACACCACCTACATGCATATTAAAAGCCTACTAACAGCAAAAGTATTTGACACAGAATTACTGAAAACACATACTGGAAGAATTCCCTTCTGTAAATCTCATGCATTTACAGCAACAGATGAGAGACTACTTTTGCAACACGCCTCTCACTGAAAGCTCTAACACTTGCTAAGCAAGTGCTCAACACTTGCTAAGAATTTAGGCTTAGGAGTTACTACCAAAGGATCCAACATCTCTGTTGGCAACATGGGCAGTGGGATCAAGCACACCCTTAGCAAGGCTGTCAATGACACCAAGCTGTGTGGTGTGGCTGACACTGGAGAGAAGTGACAGGATCCAGAGGGACCTGGGCAGGCTGGAGAAGTGGAATACTGCCAGACTTGTGAAGTTCAACAAGGCCAAGTGCAAGGTCCTGCATGTGGATTGAGGTAACCTCAAGCACAAATACAGGCTGAGCAGAGACTGGATTATCAGCAGCCCTGAGGAGAAAGATTTGGGGATTTTGGTTGAGAAGTTGAAAAGAAGCCCAACATGACCCAACAAATGTGTGCCTGCAGCACAGAAAGTCTGAAGGAGGGGATTTACACTCTGTATTCCACTCTCATTAAAACCCCACCTGGAATACTGTGTCCAGCTCTGGGGTCCCCAATACAAAAATGACACAGACCTTTTGGAGAGAGTCCAGAGGAGCTCACAAAGATGCTCAGAGGGTTGCAGCCCCTCTCTTATGGAGAAAGGCTGAGGGATCTGGGCTTATTCAGCCTGGAGAAGGCTGCTAGAAGACCTCCTAACAGCCTTGCAGTACCTAAAGAGGGTCTTCAAGAAAGCTGGGGAGAGACTTTTGACAACAGTGTGTAGGGACAGGACAAGGGGTAATGGGCTCAAACTTAACCAGAGGAAGCTCAAGTTAGATATAAGGAAGAAGTTCTTCCCCATGAGGGTGGTGAAGCACTGGCATGGAAGAAGCCAGTGGCTTCTTCTGCCATAGAATAGAAGGCACAGCCTTTCCTCAGAGAAGCTGTGGCTGCCCCATCCCTGCCAGTGTTCAAGGCCAGGTTGGACAGGGCTTTGAGCAACCTGGTCTAATGGAAGGTGTCACTGACCATGGCATGGGGTTGGAACTAGATGATCTCTCTAAGGGGCAATTCCAACATCAGCCATTCAATGATACGATTCTTTGACTAAGCAAGATAACCTTTCCCAATCTCTTTGAGTACTTTTTTCTGCAATGAAGCTTTTGACAAAATTTCAAGCCATTGTTTTTTGTTCCAATTAGTGTAGCAAGAGCTGAAAAGTAAGGTAAACATTATTTGATAATCATTGGTGCACAGATTCTAAATTTACCAGCTTAAATTTACAATGTTTTATAAAAACCATTACACAGGTACACAGTATGTTGCAAGAACAATGCATCAGCTTGAGATGGAATTCAAATGAAATCACTAACATTTTGGGACATGCTAAGACACTGAACTGTAGGTCTGAAATACACATGAAGACCTTTTTTTCTATGCATGTTTGACAACTAACAAGGTGATCTCAAGCCCTGAGCAGGTCTTGGGTATTTCTAGAATATCAATGAAACAAAGTGATGAACAGCAGATCCTCACACTTTGCACTGTAAGCATAATACTGCAATAATGAATTTATATTCCTATTATCAGATATCAATTTCAAACACCAGATAGTAATTGCTTTCACACACAAAATTTTTGTTTATTTCCACAAAACTGTGACAGCTGCAGATACAATGATGGACAGGCCTATCACCAACTGTGAACATGATGGTCCTTGGCTTCAGCTCCAGCCAGTCTGTGGAGAACTGACCACCAGCAACCTGGTAAAATTCCTGGGCAGGGATATGTTAATAATGCCCATTAGGTTGACCAGAGTATCTCCTCTGAAATATTGGAGTAGGACACAATCTTTTTCTTCAGGTGTTCCTTTCCCTTCCCCACTTCTCTTCCTCATTTCCCCTCCTCTTTGTTTTCCACTATTTAAATCCAGTTATTTTCAGTGTGAAATGCCACAATAATTTCCTGGAATTGTGTGATCATTTTTCAAATAAAAGAACATTATGAGAAGTGTTTCAACTTGTGCTTTCACAGTCTGCTCAGTACCAACAGTTGCTCCAATTTATATATCTTTTACAGGCACGTTAATTGCTGGTCTCAAAGTAATTGGCCATTTCCAAAATCAAATGGCAGTATTTCAGTAAGTACACAAAACAAGAACTATGAGCTATTCACAATGACTGAGCAGTGAAATGTAAGTATCTTAATAAAACAATATTGTAAGTGGAATGCTGAATGAAGGATCATGAAGGATCACACTACAAGACCCCAGAAAAGTATGGTGAAATTGGTTTGTGGCAACCAAAATGGTGAGATTGCCTTTTCACTGCTTGTAGCATTCAAATTTCTAGACTTATTTTTCCCCCCCCCAACCAGTGGGATGTCATCCCCCCTGCCCCAAACCTTGATGTTGTCACGTAACTGCACTGCTGTGGCAGCTGAAGTGAGAAAAGCCCTGACTCTTGCAAGACTTACAGCAGCACTACAAGTTGTAGCAGATGACTTAAGAGTTTCATGCTGGATGCCACCATGTCCACCTTCCTGGCAGGAACTAAAACATGAAAGAACAAAAAGCAGGCACTAACCTTTACCTCTATCCCTTCAACCCCACCTCAAGGCTGCCAAGATCCATCAGAGCAATAATGAGTATTTTCACAGCCTGTACTTAGCATCCACCAAGCTTTTGAGTGTATGGGCCAGTATCAGCTTGAGAGCAGCTGTCTCATATCTTTTAGGTTCTTAAAAGTTTAATGAAAGTCAACTGAGCACAGAAAAAGAGCTACATTAGTTCCTGGCAGAGGCAAATACTGGAAAACCCTCACTAATGTATATAGCCTGAGCCTGCCAAACCAAGCTGAAACATGTGGCTCCAGACTGGCCATAGCATATGCCACCTCTTGTCCAGCAAGAATTCTGGTGGGGAGACACAGGCTAGATTACTTCAGTCTCCCACACAACAGTCTGTTTTATATGGTTAACTGTCTCAAGCTGCTGAATTCAAGTAATTCCTTTTGGAGGAAACAGAGCGCAAAGCAGAGACTGGCAAAACCCCTGTGGACTGATAAAACAGATAATAGCCATAAGGGACTTTTCCAGCATGATTCCACTGCCAGTGACTTTATGTTTGCATTAGGGCTGAGGGAATTTAGAAAGTCCAAATGCCAAATGAAAGCAACAAGGGAACACTGAGGTGCCATATTCTACTTGGCATGAAGGGACAGACATCCCAACATCTTTTCAAAGCACAACTTGTGTTTGGACAGTAATCCATCCTTCTCCACAGGGCTTTAACCTGGAAGAGTGTGCATCAGCTACAAGCCTCACTGTATGTTGAGCAGTGAGTTTACCGCAGCAGCAAAACTCCTCCCCTCCCATCACTCAAAAGCAAACCCTGCAGCTACCCCCACTGTGGCACTCCCCCTCCCTTGAGATGCCTGTCCACTGATTTTGGTCATCAAAACTGCCATATATTATCAGAGACTGAGCGAAGCTGCATTTAAGAAGGCATGCTATCTCTCCCCCACGCTAATATGGACTAAGCAAATATTTGTGGCTTTGGGTTTTTTTTTAGCTTTCCTAGTAGCTCAGTTCTGAGCCATATTCTTTCTGCTGGCTGGCATTACACTTGGCCTTGGCTTCTCCCCTGCCTCCTTACACACACTTTTCATTCTTGCTCTTATCTCTCCGTTTTGAGAACAAAACCACATTCCAGCACTCTGCACTCACAATCAAAGCATTAGTTAAAGGCTATGGCTTACAAATATGCCAGGTCTCAGAGGAGCTAAGATCAAATAGAGGCTGCTTTCCTAACAGCAACACTGCAACTGGAACATCCCAGCCTACCTGAATTCTTTGCTCTCAACTCATTCCCCTGGAAAGGCAGCTGCTATCAGTTCTACCATCATTTCAAGAAGTGAGAAAGCAGAGTTCCCTAAATCGCACATATAAAAATCATTGCAGATAAGGGGAATAAGAACACACAAAATCAGCATTTTTTAATCTGCTGCCTTTTTTTTTTGCAGAGATACAGCAAAAGGAGGGAACACAACTAAAAAGTAGTAAGTCTTCAGTAGACTGGACACAGGCCTAACTGACTGGCAGCGATGCACAACACGACATTTGCAAACATCCAGCGTTACCTGGGAGCAAGCACTGCACTGAGTGACACCACTCCAGAGTACCACCTCTCCCCTAAGCACTGACAGCATAGGCAGCTACTGCCCTGGAAACAAGCAGAAGGTCAGTAAAAATGTTAACTGTTTCCTGTTCACAATGACAGATTAGTGTCAAACACATCTCCAGAAATGTCTTTATCAACTGACAAGCCACAAGGTTAAAGAGGAGCAGACCACCCTTTCTGCAGAGCATACAAAAAGCCTGTAAAATAATCTGATCTAACATGGAATTCTTTTTCCAAGAGGTTAATTATACCAGTGCTGGATTTCTTCAAGTGCAACAAGAAAACCCACATCTTCCTTAAAGTCCTTTTTTTTAATGGGCTGTTCTTTGAGATCTCTGCAAGTTCCTGCTTTGCACACAGTGATGAACTAGTGTCTATTCTCAAAATTTGTCTTCTGTAACAAGCATATCCCTGTTCTGACCTATGATAGACACAAGGGTGTAACAAGGAGTCTAGCTTGAGGCTCAAAACCTGAAGTACAGTTGGGGTTTTGGTTGTTTATTTTGTACATTTCTTTAGTAAGATATTCTGTATTTGTCTCTGTGCAGATGTTACAACTACCCTGAGCCAGATGTTGCCTATCTAGGACCACGTTCTGGTGTACCACAGCTCTCCCCACACACTGACAAAGTTGCTCATTTCCCTTAGTAATCTTCAGCCCAAGAGTTCAAAAACAGGTCGGGAGCTCAGAGCAGGACTACATTAACTTAACACTATTAGGTCAAACCTTCAACGTCAGGAGCACATCAATGAACTGGAAAAGCAGATCCCAAAATTCTCAGAGCCTTTAAGCTGCTGCTTGCAAGGCTTGTACGAAGCAGGTCTAACCCACTTCTAGAAATGGAGATTTTGTTTTCTTCTGGCCTGCAATGCTTCCAAGAAAAAACAAACAAACAAACAAAAAACACCACCACCACCACCCCCCCCAACAAAACTCTGCACATTGAAATTGCAATTTAAACTTCCCAGTTCACTTGTGCCTAGTAAGCTCCACACAGATCATGCGAGACACATTATTACGGTCACCAACTCTTCTGCACTATAGCAGAAAGTGAGGGCTAAAATCCATTAAGAAAGAGGCAGATGTCTCACAGGAAGGGCTGCTCTATTAGAATAGGAGTTTTAGTTTAGTTAATTAGGTTGGATTAGGACAATAAAATGATTTATGGGAACACTTTAGTTTTCTTTGTTAGTAGTCAAGCTGACCGACACCACACTGACGTGTTTAAAATTAATGACAGCAGTGCCTTCATGAGTTAAATGCTTTCTTACTTGGCTGCAGGCCTTCAACTTCTTTTATAAAAAGAGAACACAAGAAACACTCAGGGTCGTGAGACAAAAGATCTTGCAACTTAAAAGGAAGCTTTAGCTAGCAAGGAAGGAAGCAAAGAACACACCACATTTCCACTGGATTTCTGGACTGACTGACTTCCAGAGCCAGCAGACATTAGGTTACCATAAGAAAACACAACAAAAGCTCATGAACGTGACACATTGATGTTTTGCCTACATCAGAAAAGCATGTCCACTTTGAAAGTTTCCCAGCAAATTGTGACAAATGTCAATCCATGTAACTAAAGACTGCAATTTTACTCTGTCTCATCTTAAACCCAACAGTAATTGTACGGAATTACTGCTTCTGTAACACTAGATTGCAATAACATTGAAAATTTACACTGACCTCTGGCTACTGATACAGCCATTATACATAATTTTCCTTTAGCATTTCACAAAGAAACTAGACATTATCACAGAAACCTTATGGGTTTCATGTGCCTACAGAAATGGCTGAAATGACTGAAGCAACCAGAACCACAGGTCCAGCTGCTCAACAAGTCTGCATCTGCTTCCTGCACAGCTCTGAACAAGCCCATGTTCAATGCTCTTCCTTTTCTCAAAAAGAAGTGTCTACATTAGAACTGCAACATCTATGCATGCATTTTTGTAAATCTTGTCTGTGTCTAATATTTCAGCTGTTAATATCCTCTTGACAGCCAAATGTATGTTAGGAAATGGTCAAAAAAAGACTAAGTTATCAAATACAAGTAAAAACACACCACCATAAAGAAATTAAATTTTGTACATAGCACTTAAATACCTGTCAGAAATATGCACTAATGCATATACTGATGTTGCAGCTTCCTACAGGCAAACTGTTTCTTTTTCTTGCATGGCAAACTGAATAGAACAATGCTTCCTTCTGAAAAACACCAAGTAACTGCAAAAACATTACAAATTCTTTACTGGTTTCAGATGGCTTTGTTAATTACATGATTTAAGCACTAACAGACCAGGGGGAGTTAAAAATGCACATGTAACAAGCAATTGGACAACAAGTACTTGACTTTTGAAGAAACAGTTTAAAACTATTTATGTGTGGCAAGGTCCGCAACCCCAGTCATAGCAATCAAGCTAATGCACAGAGCCTGCAAGGCCACCCCTCCTCAATCTGCTGAATGTGAATTGCCCCCCAAAACTCATGGTACAGGGCTCTGTGCCTATGCAGAAACAATTTCACTAAATAGGCTAGTTTATTTACACTTCAGGCTTTTACAGCTTTCAAAGCATTCACAAGTTCTATGTACCCTTTCACGCTGAGCTTAGAGATTGAAGGGGGAGGGGGCAGAGGGGACATCACATTTGTCTCTGGCATACATCAAAGCCATCTGCTACAAGTGCACGTGTGAGGTTGTGTGCTGCCACTCAAGCAATTTACCATTTATCAACTCAACAGGCAGATGTTAAATGATTTTCTCCATTTGCTGCATTTGTGTTGGTGTGCAATTTTAGACAACCAGCCCGCACAGTACATACCACTCTTTCTCCAGAAGCGGTGTCAAAATATGCTGTTCCCTAATTCTCCATTTTGGGTAAGGGGGCAATGATCTGAAAGTTTTCCTAAATAAGCTAGGTCAGGGCTGACAGACACTTAACTGCATGCTGTTATTCCAGGGAATAACAGGGTAGGCTGTGAATATTCAAAACACATCTTCAAAATGCACAGTGGTTGTTAACCACAGTGCACAGATTAAAGTTAGGTGGCCAAAATCATCACTGCTGCAGCCACTTACCAGACCCAAGTCCTACCTTGTACCTATGACTCCTGACCAGCTCTGGTAAAGTAACCCAAGGTGTTCCACTTCATAATTCAAAGTATAAATAGCAGCAGGTTTATATACTTTCATTATTGCATTAGTCATATACATATTCATAATTCCCGCATATACACGGGGAATATTATAACTAGCTCCAGGAACTTATTATCATAAGTCTCCTCTTTCTGGTGTCTGTGCACTGCTCTCCGGTGACTGTGGGCAGGGGTCTTGAGGATGAAGTAAGCAGTCTTCCTCATGTGAGTAGGGGTCTTGAGGATGAAGTAAGCAGTCTTCCTCATGTGAGCAGGGGTCTTCAAGATGAAGTAAGCAGTCTTCCTCACAGTGCAACTTTTACATTTGGCACAGTTGGATGCCCCAGTAATCACAAAACTATCTGAAACCAGCCATATCTGTCATTATTCTGATAGCTGGGAAAGATTTAGAACAGTGTGACCTTCCTGCAAAATCTATTGCAGGATTGGCAGACAAGGAGTATCCCAAGCTAGCAGATGTTTGGGAGGCTCTATCTCTAAACTGGTAAGTAGAAGGATGGTGTCCCTGCCCATGGCAGGGGGGTTGGAACTTGATGATCTTAAGGTCCTTTCCAACCCTAACTATTCTATGATTCTATGGTGTGAAATAACTCATTCATGTTTAGTGGGGTCACTAAATCCTGTTATCTCACCACAGACTTACAACACAAACACTGTTCTTTAAAGCTAAAGGTACTTTAGAAGACTAGTGTGAAACAATTAACTCACATTTAATGGGGCCACTAAATTCCACAGACAACATAAACATTGTCTCTTTCTACAACCTAAGTTAAGCTAAAAAGTACTTTAACCCAATATTTTTCAGGCACTAGCTTTTCTTATATCATTGCCCCCCCCTTCTTTTAACCTTTACAGATTCTTTTACTATGTGACTATTTTGCTCAAGAGTTCTGACCCTTTTTTAACTCGTTGTCTAATCTTCTAATGCTTCTGTTATTGTAAACTCGTTCAGTTATATCCACATAACCACATCCGTGATTTGCAAAGCCAATACATTTACGTGTTTATCACATACAGATGCACCCACTGTGTTACAGGTTAGACTCCCATATACCTGTCAATACAGACTATAACCAAATGATTAAGATACTTTCTTAACCTTTTAGAAGACATCTCTGTCTTCTGTCACCATGCAGTCACACCACTGTCTAAAAAGAAAAACAAACAAAAAAACCCAAAAAAACAAACAAAACGCATATGAGCATGAGTTTGCAAAGTGATTTTGCAGGGTATTTTATTTCCATTTGTAAAAAGGAAGCAAAACTGCCCAGAAAAATAGGACCAAAAAGTTGAACGTATTTCTGCCAGGATGCCACTTTGGAACAAGATCTTTTAACAACATAATGAGTGCTTGAGGTTTTCTATCTACAACAAACAGGGAAGAAAAGAGACAACCAACCAAGCTCTGCTGAGAGCTCATTTCTGGTCATGCTGCTGGAAGTTCAGTAGTACTAAGGCTTACTACCTTTATAGAACAGAGCTGGCTCTCCTCATCTCCACAGTGGAGAAGCCTAAGAAACCTTCTCGCTTGAAAGCGAGGGGAGCAGAAGAAACTAGCAGTCTACTGAAAGAGACTTTGCACAAGAGTCAGTTCAGCTACAACCTCTTTGGGGACAAAAAGACTAAATGGTTGACCGAAAAAAGCCTGCTATCCAGAGAGTTGTGTTGAAAATGATGCTTACTCTATTAAGATCACATACTGAAGACCAGTAAGACATTCCATGATGTGTGGCTTCCTGAAAACAAAACTTCTGACCCCAAAGCTCCTGGCATTAGCGAACTAAGTGTAGGATTTCTTCTGGAAGACCATAAGCCCATAAATTCAAACATGAAGGCATAAACATGATTTTGCAACTGCAGCTGGAGCACATCCCCCAAAACTCTTGATGCACCCACAAAAATATCAGTAATCAGAGAAGGATGCAACAGTGTTTGTAGCTGAACATCGGTGCCAACAGTCTACAATTCATTTATATACATCAGAACAAAAGCAGCAGATGCCTGCTACACTTACGCAATTGGATATGCCAAGTGCACAAAAAAACCCACAGATTAGAATCCTCAACTAAAAACCCAACAAAACCAACCCACAGTGATGAAGTCCCCTTGAGGGCTTTTATCAATAAAGGGACCGAAAGATTTGTACACTTGGTGCATCAGCAGTGAATGCTTCTGTGAATCAAAGCACCCATGAACACCAACCTAAGCCTGCCTGCCAATGGAGAGCACATAATAAGAGAAAATGCGTATCATCCTGTAGCTTCCAGAAGCCAGAAATTCAATCTGACACAAATCAATTTTACATTAAGACAGCCAAAAGCTCTCCAGACAGTTACCTTAACAGACCTGTTAAGCAGCTGCACAAAATTCTCACAAGGAAAAACCAAAAAATAAAATAAACTGAACTTCCTCTTTCGAAAGAGCCACTAAGTGCTTATGGAAAGCAGTTACGTTTTACAGAGCCCAACAAGGGATAGAAGCTGCTTTCTAGACTTCATGCAATAGCCAGAGTATTGTCCTGACAGAAAGCACTCTTTGACAGATCACACTCAAAAGCAATCAGATTCTTCTCTAGCCTCTGAGATTCCTACAGAAATTACAAGTCACCGCAACAAACCAGACTTTCTAAAATTTTCCTTTGTGGAGACTACCAACAAAAACAATTCCTGCAGAGCAGTTCAGCTGGTACTTGAACCAAGTTGGACAAATCTTACTGACAGCAGGCCACAAGAAAATCAAGTTCAGACCACCTTCCAAAAAGAGCATCCTACTGCAAGACATTCTTGGGGGTGGCAATAACAGGAGGTACATCTGTAAGATCAGTCTCGTATACGGATGAAGGTGATGAGTCTGATCAGCAGGTTCTCAGTACACATATACTTAAGTACAAGAGATAGCATGCAAGTTAATAGCACACATCTTGCATGTGGGAAACAATCACTTTTAAGTCCTATGAATACAGAATACACAAAAGCATTTCAAATCTTTCTCCTTGCCACTTATACATATCACTAAGCATCCTCTTTTAACTCTGTTTAACTGAGCTACTTAAGTGATTTAAGTCAACAAGATGACACTATACAATGCAATCCTGATTTATGCTGATGCATGTAAGCTAAAAAATATCAACTTGCTAACAAGCAGGAAGCAAGGAGGTTTCTTCACTGTATGCGCAGTTGCCAAGCTCATTTCAAAACATAACTGACTGCAAGCTCCTCCAGTGCTGTCTCTGAATCCATACAGAACTGAAAACAAGTCTGGTCCAAATTCCCAGACTTTTTTTACTTATCCAGGCAAAAAAAGAAACTCTCTCTTTACAGAAGAGATAGCACAGCTCTGGCAGTTTGCGGTAACTAACATTGCCTCTCCATCTTGCAAACAGAGAAGAAAGAACAGTGGGAAAGCAACACATACATATCTCCCATTCTTGGCCACCCACCTGGATGAACTGTAACAAAGTGTTAACAACCACATTCAGGATTCATTTATCAGAAAGCTTTGTCCCTGGCTCTCACGCCATTTTACAGTCCAAGCTAACAGCTAGGTTCACAAAATACATTTAATACTAGAACAGGAAGGTTCAGCTGAAATCAAAGTATTCAGCACCTTTGTCTATTTTTTAACTGCAGCATGGAATACCAGATTGGGGAAAATTTCAGTATCAACTCTAATAAATAAGAGTACACATGAACTGTCTGAGAGCACTTAAGCAAAAATGTGGGTCACATCTGCCACTAAATAGCTTTGATATTTGAGTGGAGCCAAACTTAACCTTCGTAAGTCAGTCCAACCCAGTTACTGATGCAGCTATGACACATTCTCAGCTCTTGCCTTGCAGAGCAGAGTGCTCTACCTACCATTTGGGCAAATTCCAAAGACCAGAGTGTCAAGGGTGAGCAAAGGGCAAGTAACACCCAGAAAAATACATGGCTGTAGACATTTGACACAGTACACAACTGTTGTGTTATATCAGATAAAGAACAACACAGCCCATTACTATTACAACTTGGCAGCAAAATCCCTCCCCCTGTAACTTTGGTATGGAGTATATTTATGAGGGATATTCTGCAGCACAATTCCCAGTGTTCAGAGAGAGTAACAAGAGGATTAGCTGTCTCTATTGATCTCAGTTCCTGTTATTTATATTGTGTTCTTGAATCCCAGTCTTCTGTCATTTTTCAGGAAGACTGATTCAGACAGAGGGTAGGAAGGAAAACACATGTCCCTAAAATTTAAATCTGTAATGGCAGCTTTAAATTCCCAGGCACAAGGCTTCGTTTTAAAATTGATAATAGCGGAATTCTGTTTTAGCAGGCTGTACTAGATGCACTCATATCCAGAAGTCACCACTTATCTCTTCTGTGGTTTATTCAAATTTAAAGCAGGCTTTACAGGCAACTTGTTTTATATTCATATGTAATGCTAGATAAGAGAACAACTCATCAGAAGCTATGCACTTAACACAGTATGATTTTACCATCGATATGTATCCCCCCCCCCAACACACACATACAGGCTCTCACAGAAATAAGCAAGGCAGAATTCCATCCTGTATTAATACGTTCTTTTTCCCCACACGTTTCTTTAGTAANAGAATAGCCCACACCAATGTCCCCCCAACACACACATACAGGCTCTCACAGAAATAAGCAAGGCAGAATTCCATCCTGTATTAATACGTTCTTTTTCCCCACACGTTTCTTTAGTAATAAAGACCAAGTTATCTGAATATATGATCAGAATGGTATAATTTTTTTCAAGGTTCAGCACAAGACTAAAGTTGTAATAGCAAAATTATGGAATATATCACTATACCTATGAAAAATGCAGACTAATACCCAGTGATGAATGGAATTTGGCGTTTTATACTGAATGAGACAAACACTGGCAAACAATATTAAATAATGATACAGTGCACTTAGCAGGCCCACAGTGTAAATGAGGCATGGTTTTAATTAGGGCTATAGAATATTGAATGTTTCTGAGGATAAAGCAGCCTACATTTATATGGAAAATACAGGCAGCTTATGGAGTTACGTACAGCAAAAAGCACGCCAAGTACCTTTTCCCCCCAGCATGCAAGTTCTTTACATAGAAATTAACATTTAACAGTGTTACTGATGATTTAAATCATGTTTTTAATTTGGTGTCTTAAACTACTTCATTTCTTAAATCAGTTGTTTAAATCAGGGTTTAACACATTGGAAAAAAAAATAATCTTTGCTGCACTGAACTCTTCTGGTAGAGCTTCAGCTCTCAGTCTTGGGACAGTTTTGGACACCACCACCACCACCACCCCCCCAGGTATTCAATTTCTTAACTTTTTACACTACAGCACAACACACATGCTATGTCAGGAGCCTGCAAAACTCCCCTATACACCACCACCATGCTGTCTTCTTCAAGTTACAGCTCTGAACGTCTAAAAGACTTTGCCCCAAGTTTCATGTTTTTTCTGACTGCTGGTGAGACATTCACCTTTTTGCCTTACAGGCAGCACATGAACTGGAGATTGCCAGTGTGTTAGTAGACACCTACACATTGTATTCAGCTGAAGAAATAATTGCTTACTCACTCTTTTTGGCCCATGAACACAACTGTTCCCAAAGGAACACCTTGCGCTTAAGTTTCCAAACATGTCTGGAATGGTGAACTGAGCTAGACACCCACCATTTAATGTGGTTTTGACCAACTTAGCAGTTTAAAGGACAACATCTTTCATCCACGAACAGATCTGAAGTTTAGCCTGTTGATTGTTACACAGGTTTTTACCTTAGCATGTATTCATTTCATGTGCCAAACAGCTACATGTATTACAGACCAACATTAGTTTCTAAGCTTTGATGACTCCAGCATAAAAATTATGCTGCATGTAAGAACAGAAGATTTCCTTTCGCAAGTCCTCTGCCAGACAGTCTGATTACCACTTTGACAGCTGCTGCATAAAAGCATTCCCAGAATTGTCTAAATCATTTGCACTATCCTACCCCTTTTTTCTGCACCCACCTTTGCCTCAGACATATCAACCCTTTATTGTCTCTTGACCAAATATCTAATGACAGTTGCTGCATGATTTGTAAAATATATGTCATATAGAGTACATAATTAAAAACATTTAAATCATATGGCTTTAAGTCAAATATTAGTCAAATTCCAGTACACTCAGAATCATAGAATAGTTAGGGTTGGAAAGGACCTTACGATCATCTAGTTCCAACCCCCCTACCATAAGCAGGGACAAATGTGGATAGTATCCAAAGGAATTCTCAGGACACTGAAAGTACAAATGGCAAGTGAAGTCAACTGTATAGGAGTGAACCTGGAAGCAGCTATAGATACTCCTTGGAGCAACTGCTATCTACAAATCTAACACAGGCAGCAGTAGAAAATTACAAATAGGATTTTAATAATATAAAATAGGTAGCAGTGACTGTGAAGATAAAATTGCAAAAACTGATCAGCCACCACTATACTGAGCCAGAGATAATTTAAGAAGAGTCAATGTGGGTATCTGCACGGAAATCAATTGATTCTTTCACAAGGTACGAACTGCAAAGCTACAAAAACCAGCAGGATGCCTAATTACTGACAACATGAAAATGGCAGTCCAGATCAAATGCCAGGTTAAAAAAATATTAAGAACTTACACATTTTTAGAACAAATATAATAAACAGAAATCCAAAGAAAAATATAATCCCTCCAAAATCAGTAACTGACAAATGTATTCAAATTCACATTTAATTATAACTGAAAATAGCTTATCAGTTTTCATAACAAACACCCAACAAGCTAGTACAGATACAAGTGATTCTTAAAAACAAGCAGTAAGTAACATAGTATTGTTGGAGAAACAGACCACACAGAGTGCAATGGCAAAGAAACATCATCATCATGTGCAGACTGTACACAAACAGCTTTAGTTAAGGAATTACTTTTAGAAAAGTGTAATGGCACCCCTATTCAGTTCTTCTATAAGTACATAAGGAAGTGTTCGAGCACCTCTAAATAAATGCACTGCCCACCTGCAAATGACTTAGAACAATTTACTGTCTCAGCATGCCTAGTCCTACTAAAACATTGTTTACATTGCATCTCCCATGCTTTATTAATTCTCTGGGATAATGGCTGTTATTAATAATAACTTATTAATAGCAAGCCCAGCAAGTGAAGTAATATATAGAAAACATTTCAGAACTAAAAGGGTTTTTCAGCTACACTAATCTATCCTGCTGTATTAGCCCCTTACTAAATAAAATAGCTATAACAAATAATTTTTAAATACCCTTTATGAAAGTATCTCATTGTGACCATTTAGCTCCTTTACATGGCAACTGATGCAAAACTGGTTTCACTCAAGAGATTCACCCTCTGAGTATTAAGTTAGGTCAGTGAATACAGGTAACACAGGGATTTAAAGTGATGACAGAAGCTATAAATTAGAATTCATGGTTGATTCTAAATCACGTCTTTACACTATATGCATTATAATTCCAAATTTACAATTCTGCAAATTAAATACAAACTTCAGTTTGAGGATCTTCTGGTATTAGTTTTCTTCTTGAGCCTCTATAAGGGAATAGCAAAAAAACCTCTTAAATCTCTACTTTGTTAGTTGTGGATGGCATCTGCTTTGAAAGCAAAAAGCCCTGACAGCCGAGAGGGTTTCTCCACATCCATGAAGGCATGGGCTTTTACCTCTGTCATGATTTAACCAGGACCACCTCCTCTCTGCAATACAATGCCTCTGCAGACAGAGCTGAAACTACAAATCACATATGAGCAATAAAGATAGTATCTTCCTTTAATCTTCCAGGACTAATGCTTCCCAGGTTTTCCACCCACACCATATACATAGATATCACTGTCTCTCTATAAATATTAGCATTTTCTTCACATAAAAGTCTCAAGTTTGGCATTTACTCACAAACAGCCCTAACTGCTTTTATAACATCCAGTTCCCTCCACATTCAGTTTCATGCACTGCAAACAGTGGCTACTGTAACCAAGAATATTTTCCATCATTCTCAATCCACCAGTTACTGCAACACAAGCTTACCTCATCCCCTACCCCATCATTAAAGAAAAGAGTAAGCAACAGCTTCAGAATGACCCTTGGGCACTATTTTCTCCAAAAGAACACTTTAATTAAAGAGTTTAAAAATCTTAATTATAATTTCTGTATCACCTTAAAATTTCCCCATACCAGGTATCTTCCAGTTTCATACAGCTATCCCAGTATTAGCTTTCAAGTAGACAATGCTTGGCATCTTTCAATCTGCTCCATGCTAATATGATTTCATCAAGATACTAAAAGACACAAAGATTTCAAGTCATTTCTTACTAACTTGCTCCAATACTTAACTATTCTCCTAAAAAGCTTCTCATCTGAGTTGGTATGGCTTCAGCTTCTAGCTCTAGTTATTGATCCTCCTGCTAGAACAGAATGCCTTTTAGCATCCTGTATTTCCATGGCCGCAGGCTACATGATAACAGAGCTCCATAGTCTTTGAGAAGCAAAACAGGCTGTTCAAGGAGTTCCAGCTTTCATATAGCAGCAAGTTTAAATTGCTAGGCAGTTCCTGAAGTTGGGAAGCAAATTTGTGAGCCACTTGCTGCCATGGAAATGGCAGTTTCTTGAGTAGCTGTGGTAAGTAACTTGGAGAACAGCTACTTTAAGCTGCCAGTTTTCATTTCATATCAGTCTATTCCCTCCTTCAATTCAGTTTTGCAATTGCTGTTTGCATCCTCTCCAGTTTTTCAAAATCCCTCCGAAAACTTGGCAGCAGAACTGCATACAGTATTTCATTAAGCAGCCTCATCATCACAAGACTACACAGTGCTGCCATTCCCTTACTCCTACTGCTTCCCTCTTAATCCAAGCCAAGAATTATATCACACATTTTTACCAAGTGTAGAAACCCTTGTTTCCAAGACACTGTCCCTGCTGCAATAGGTATAGACCCTATTGAAACCCTCCAAGTATTTAGCATTGCTGGTATTTTGGTTAAAGTTCTATTACAAACAATAGGCCCCTTTGAAAAAAAAAAAAAAAACCTGTATCACCACCATTTAGTCCACTCTATGCAGCCACCTTTATTTTATTTACCCTTCTGACAGCTGAATTGCTAACAATTTTGCCAAATGAAGTCTGTGGGATTTGCTATGGGGACTTTTTTTGGGTTTGTTTGTTGGTTGGTTTGGGTTTTTTTCAATAAAAACCTTTCAAATTATGTGTTTAGTGCTGTAAACTCCTGCTGTGTAATTCCATTTGTGATCAGCTAAATTCCACAAATAATTTATTGGTACTTTAACAGCCAGCTGATAGTGGTTAAGATTATAAAATCACATAGAGCTCCTTCCCATGTCTATTCTTGACTTTTCATATCAGCATATCATTAGCTAAAAAACATAGTATCTTAGAGAATAAGGAAAATAAAAAGCACAAGTTACCATCAGTGAGCTGTTCTACCATCCTTGTGCACAATTCTCACTTGAGTATCACACAACACTGTGGGACACTAGCAGCAATTTCACTCCTCTCAGTTAAAGACAAGTAAGCTTCCTTGCACTTACCATAATAACAGCATAGTTCAACTAGTTACGACCAGGCAGCTGAACCACAGTAACTTGTTTAGGATTACATGCAACAGGGTATTGATACAGTTAATCAGAAAAGCTGCATGCCCAGGTCCTGTATACATCAGTACATCATCGACAAGAGCACACTGTCCACAGAGTTCCCACCCTGTACATGGGGCAGTAAGAAACTCAATTCCAGTCCCTTTATCACCCAGTTTACCTTTTCACACTCTTAGCAGACCATTAAAACTCTTCAGGAATTCCCCCACTGCTAATACCAGTAATGAATCACCAAGCCAGCATATGCTCTTGCTCTCTCTTTGGCCACTTAGGATTCTTGAAAACTCATTTAAAAAGTGTTCTCAACATGAGGAGGACATGGAGCTGCTGGAACAAGTCCAGAGGAGGTCATGAGGGTGATAAGGGTGCTAGAGCACCTCCTCTATGAAGACAGGCTGAGAAGGTTGGGTCTGTTCAGCCTGGAGAAGCTGCATGGAGACCTGAAGGGGGCCTACAATGATGCAATAGAGGGATTCTTCATTAGGAACTATAGCAACATGACAAGGAGGAATAAGTTTAAGCTTAAACAGGGGAAGTTTAGGTTAGCTATAAGGAAGAAGTTCTTTACTGTGAGGGTGGTGAGGCACTGGAATGGGTTGCCCAAGGATGTTGTGAATGCTCCATCCCTGGCAGTGTTCAAGGCCAGGTTGGATGGAGTCTTGGGTGGCATGGTTTAAATGTGAGGTGTCCCTGTCCATGGCAGGAGGGCTGGAACTAGATGGGTCCTTTCCAACCCTAGCTATTCTACGATTCTATGATTCTTCTAGTACATATCAATAAAAGAGGACTTACCTCTTAACTCTCCAGTGACTAGACACACTGTTCTGCTTTTCTCCCCAAATACAGACAACAAATACATGTGAACAGGGATGAAAACACACTGAAGAAGTGCTGTGCAAGCTTTATCATGCCTACCTCCCTCTGGGAGTGAAAGACAGACAGGCTTTCTCATGTTCCTCACAAACATAAAGAATGCCTCACTACTCCAGCTATAGAAAAGATACTGTAATGGGCCCAAATAACTGAAATGTATGAGAAACTACATTCTGGTATTCATGCTACGCTCTTATCCCTTCCTCAACAAAAACAGGAGGGTAAATAGTTCAGAATACAACATTCCTTCTTCCTACTTCTTCAAAACTTTCTGAAAGCGTTCTTTATTATACCAGCAAAAATCCTCAAGAAGCTACAGAAATGCCAGAGAAATTTTTGTCACTAATGATGACTTAGAGATTCCTTAAATTATTATGTAGGCAAGCAACAAATTTCTTTGGACTAGAATCTCCTGAATGAGTTTCTCACATATGCTGTTTAACATACATAACAGACTTTGCCTGGGTACTCCAAATTATCTTCAATAATTGATGACAACACCACTTGCAAAAAAATTGGGGTCAACCTTCATATAGTCCTGTCTTCCACTGCAATGAAACAAAATAATGCACAATGCCAGAACATTTAATACTCACTGCTCAAAGGTAAGTGTAAGGGTTTAGAGTAAAGTAGTAAGTGCCTGTCAAACTGCATTAAGCAGCATTAGAAATACACCAGTTTAATACTATTTCAGAGATACAACTGTCCCTGTCTGTAGCTGAAATGAATTAGCTGATGCAACAAAACAGTCTATACTTTTGCTACATCACTGTCACACAAGTAGGTTTAAATACTAGGTCTGTTATGTTAGACTTCACATAGATTTTACTGCTGCTGCAACAGCAGTGAAAAAGGGCAGTTAAACATTCCATCTGCAGGTATGGAATATTACACGCAAGAAATATTTGTTGTGTCTGCTGAATCCCAAGCTTCATGGCGCTGGGCAACAGAAGCAGCTAAAGAGGAGCCACTTTAATGAAGCCCCATGGGAATAACGAAGCTAGAGATAATTGCAGCTTTGTATCTCTGCATATCAACCTGACTAACTTCTGTTTGGAAATTCAGACACAATTTCACAAATTAATTCAAGATTTTTATTTTTAATTTTAGTTAAGAACAAACAAAAACCCCACAGCACTTGTGGAAAAGGCATTCATAAAAGAACAATGGACTCAAGTTGTAAGAACAAAAGACAAGACATTCCTTCTGGAAGAAAAAAGCTAAGTTGTTACTATGAAGCTTCACCAGAGCAAACGCTACAGGAAAAATTATCTGAAATTCTGTCCAGATCAAGAAAGACTCCTTTTATTTGTGACACTAGAAGATCAAAAACCAGTGTTTTGCTGGTAGACATGCACACAGATGACGGACACTTTCTGCTCAGACTCCCTTCCAAGGAAAATAATAGTTTTGAGGAAATGGCAGCTATGAAGGAACAGCATTTTTGCCTTCAGTAGCAAAAGGCCTCAATACAAAGTAAAATACAAAGACAGCAGAAGAGTTTTAAGTCTGTAACATGTAATTTTTAATGCTTGTTTTTGTGCATTTTACTTAGCAAAGCATATAAAGTACTGATTTTCAGTATGAAATAGTAAAATGAAGAGATAATCTACTGTAACTAATATTCTAATTAGAGAAGCATGTTTATTATCCCAAGATTCCCCTTCACAGAACATGAACAAACAGCAGTGCAATAAATACTACAATTTCCTCCTTTTACAAAGTTAAGACCTATTTCTTTATGAAGAACATGAACAAACAGAACATGAACAAACAGCAGTGCAATAAATACTACAATTTCCTCCTTTTACAAAGTTAAGACCTATTTCTTTATGAAGAACATGAACAAACAGAACATGAACAAACAGCAGTGCAATAAATACTACAATTTCCTCCTTTTACAAAGTTAAGACCTATTTCTTTATGAAGAACATGAACAAACAGAACATGAACAAACAGCAGTGCAATAAATACTACAATTTCCTCCTTTTACAAAGTTAAGACCTATTTCTTTATGAAGATTCAAAACTAGGACTCAATGAAGAATTTAGGATTTAAGCCAGAACCCACAGTATTCTGAACTACATTCATGAACACAGGCATTAAAACTAAATTATTAATCATCTATAATTCTACATTTTAGATTAAAATATCTTTCCCAGATCTGATCTTATATGTGAACATTCTGACAACACATCACCTCTCTATTGCTACACTGCTGCGATTTGTGTTCAGAGACAAGAAACTTGCTATGGTAAAACCCAGTTCCTCATTGACAGCTTAAGAGGAGAAGAAAAAATCCTACCAACAGAGTGAAGGTTCGACATGGTGCAAGCATTAGTGGTACAAATGAAAACTGGGACACATCAAGTCTCAATTCCTGAGCACACTGGACTATTTTTACTTTATGTATTCCAGTAGGAACAAGGCACTACAACCGTAGTGAGTACTAAGCACAGTGCATGTTTTATATATTACATGCAAAATGAGCAGGCAAAGTCTCTTTTAAAACAGCACGAGTACAGCTTTAACATTATTTTTCCAAAAAGAACATTGCAGAATACTTTCTAAGAAGCTCAGCAAAGGCATCTCACCTATACCTATACTGGCCAACTAAGGAAAAACATTAAAAAAAACAACAACAAAAATGAAAACCAGCCCCCACCAACCTCAATACTCTTGGTGTCCCTTACTTCCCAGTGACAAGAAAAACATGGAGTAGAGGAGAAGCACAAGATGGGTAACTGGCAGGGGATGGGAGAAATTCGTCAAATCAAAGGTTCCCCTAAGTTATGCATTATATATGTATTTTCATAAGACACACAGAAGATTGTGTAAGGGGAAAAAAGACAAACCACTAGCTTCTGTTTCAGCTTATTTCCACATTATATGTCATCTGCTTGTAATAAGTTTAGAATGTACCCCTTCAAAACTGTCACAGCCAGATCTTGTATGTTTATTATTTATGAGTTCAATGCAATTCCCTCAACCCCAAACCTTAGCAAAGTTAGGAACTAACTCCCAGCCTAATAACATCACAGCAATTCACCCAAAACACCACATCAGACAGCAAGTCTTCACGCTGCTTACACATACAACCAAAATGTGTACTTGAAGACAACCTGCCCCAGCAAAGTATCTATCAGTTTCTGCCAAAAGCCCCACCTTCTCATCTTAGCAAGTACATCTTCATCTAGAGAGAGAAAGAGAATGGAGGAAGGGAAATACCTCCTTAAGGTAATGGAATCAAGCAATGCAATGCCACCATATCACTGCCACCACACAACTGTCAACTTCCCAAAGCATTAGACAGCATTCCACATCAAGAGTTTACACCGTGAGGAAAACCAGAACAAAAGCAACTGCAGACAGGACAGCAGGAAGCATGCAGATACTGGTATGGAGGGAGATTAAAGCACTAAGGATTAGAAAAAGTTGGGTGTCAACGGTTTGCAGGGGAGGTACAGGCTGATCTGTCAGGATCTGCAGATGTTCCTCATACCTACTCACCAGGAAAAAGCATCCTGAACTTGAAGGCCTGGATTTAAACCCCACAGCAAATAGGAAGAAAAGCATTCTGCCAAAGTGTTTTAGTAACTGATAGTAAGTAAATAGTAGTTGTCCAATATCTGAACAAAGTACAAGGTACAGATCATATACTCCTGCTTAGACTTACTAAATGAACTCTGTACCTAAATTTTACTGTAACAAGTTTTATAGCCACCAAACTAAAGCTACAAATTCTCAAAAAATCACAGTACTCTTTAAATAAGAATTGGAATGCTTTCTTTTTTCCCCCAGTTCCAATTTATTTCTATGGCAAAAGCCATAAAGGCAGTTCAGAAAAATATCTGTAAAATATGTGCTGCATCATCTAAATACGCAGATTACATCGGTATTTGACAAAAGCACTTCTGGAAAAGTTGTGAACTAGTAGTGAATGGGGCTACTTTAACTTGATAGCCTGATCTTTCCATAATCTAATTGAGACCTTGAGTAAATTCACACATCCAAAGGAGCTTAATAGATATGCAACTTCATGCTTTTATTAAATCTTTTCTATTATTTCCATTTTTCTGTTATATAGAAAAAAGTTCCTCAGGAAGAGTCCTCGCTTTTTTACATGCATCACATAATGACACAGTGATATTTTCTACTCTAGCACTATCTGCTACTACAGTATATGGATACCAAGATAAAATGTTAAATAACCAAGATATTTTTAACCAAGGAAACTAGAGTTAGACCTTCCCAGCAACAGTCAAGATCATAACACAGTGGTATTTTAAGCTATTTAACATGGGTTGTCTCTAGCAAATTGCAAGCATTTTGTTTTGACTTAGAGTTTATTTATTACACTCAAGCAGCAAGAGTCAATTTTTGTGTCAAAACAACAAACAGCAAGATTTCAGACAGCTTTGAGGGGGAGGGATGAGTTCAGAAGAATGCTTTATGAGCTATTAGAAGCTTCGCAATCCAGCTTTCCAAGGCCAGCTTTTCATCTGGAACAAAATAAAGAGCAGCTGCCCATGCTGAAGCGAGGTCAGTTTTGTTCCTGTCTGCCTCCCACCTGGACCACCAAGGCACTGCCTTATTGCTGGCCTTCAGCAGTGTAAGATTCTTTGGTGGGCTGAAGCACAGAGAAAACAGCATGGAAATCCAAATGCTAGCATAAGGAAACAGGAAGAAGGACAAATTTCAGTGCCTTACACAGTAGTCTATTGTCTTAAGTTTACAATAGTAAATGTCATTACATTAAGGCTAGCAGTCACAACTAACCCACAAAGCCCCTGCAAAGTTCATAGAATCACAGAATAGTTCGGGTTGGGAAGGACCTTAAGATCATATAGTTCCAACCCCCCTGCCATAGGCAGGGACACCTCACATTAAACCATGTCACCCAAGGCTTCATCCAACCTGGCCTTGAACACTGCCAGGGATGGAGCACTCACAACCTCTCTGGGCAACCCATTCCAGTGCCTCACCACCCTAACAGGAAAGAATTTCTTCCTTAGATCCAATCTAAAATCCTCCTTCCAGTTTCTGTGGGTTTGCAGTCACTGACCTATTCCATGTTTCCTCCAAACCTGCTCTGTAGAAAATATATCCAAACCTTACTAGTTTCACATGACGTACACTGCCATCAGATGTACAAACTACAGAAATGAGCCCATAATTGTTGAAGATTTTTTTGACTATTCATGCACTCTTTGCACTCATGCAGTACAGAGTTGCTTTAATTACACTTGCCAATCACTCTAAAACCTCAAGCATAAAAAATACACACCTCTCCCTCAGCATCTCTCAACCACATCTTAATGTCTTTAATTACCACTTCTGGAATTCTGGACTCAGGAGGAGACTGCATGTTAAACAGATGCATACTCAAAATACTGTGAAGGAACAAGCTTCAAAGAGAGGCTGGTTGGTTATCTGTGTGATCAGCTTAGGTCCACCCATACAGTGAGGGACTCCAAGAAGAACTCCAACCCCAAAGATCCAGTTGCATAGCAGTCTCTTGGAGTTCACACTTAAGCCAAGGACTGAATGACAACTTTTTCCAAGTACAGCACCCAGGCACTTCAGCATTTGTATTAATGATGGTGATATGTAACTAGGGCAGATCTCAGGAGCTGAACTATTCTTTAGGAATGGTTCAGTCATTTCAATGCAAGAGAGTCCATAGCAGGTTTTAACATAGCTGTAAGATGACCAAACCTGTAGCTATTTGTGGTAGAGATGGGGCATTGCTGCTCATGTCAGTAGAAGATGACAGCACAACTCGTTCAAAAGTATACACACCTTACAGTCAGAAAGGGAAAAGCTGGAATAACTTCTGTCAGCTGCAATTAAGCTTCAGCAACAGCAGCTGCTTAGGAAGAGCACTGTCAGGGGAAGGAACAGAACCTCAAATCCTCAGAGGCAGTAATCCCTACCTAAAAAACAGCTTCCACAGAGAATTCCCCAAAGTCCTATCAATGAGCAATAAATACCCTGAAGTTTATCTTGCTGCAGAGTAAGCATATAATAGTGTGGTTTATACCAACAGGAAAGTTCCAGGTTCTTTCCCAATTCCCTTGCTTCATCCCTCACTGAAGATGAACAGCTGAAACAGTATGGTTTTAGACACAAGAGCTATCAAAGCTGCAAACTGGAATGTTCTGTCACCTAAGTCTTCAACCCGTTGAGAAGTCTGGGAGGAGAAACAGAATTGTGCAACTACAGGCAGCTACACAAGAGGCCCTGGATCTGAAGTTTCTTCGGCTACATAGAAACCATGGGAAAAAAATAAAGAAAACCACAACCACACAAACAAAATGTTTACTTCCCCTAAACAGGTGTAAGATAAAACAGGAACAGTTCCCAAGGAAACCTCTGCAATCACAAAAGTGGTAGTTGTTAATACCCAAGGCCCAGCACACAACACTTCTGGATGATCCCAGTCCAAGACAGGTAACTGCTGGGACACTGCTCTCATTCTCATGAGCAATCAGACAAATGCCAAGCTAGCAGTCACCTGAGTGAGAATTCTGAGGAATATGCAAATCTGATCTCAGCACACCAAATTCAGTTTCTCAGCTTGCCAGTATCAAAAAGCAGAGGAGAAAGCATCCATCAGTCCCTGACTGAGAACTCAGTGCAGGAGAGATCTTTCTGAGCTCACTCTGACATGGAGCTGGAGGAAAACAAGAGTACTATATAACCAAGCAAGTTGGCAGTGCTGGGCCTTTAATGAGCTTCCTTAAGTCAAAGCGATAGGCATCTGCTGTCACTGAAATTAGAAGGCCAAAGTATATACTGCCACACACATTATCTGACAACAGGCATCTGCAGGGTCCAGAACTTCCTGAAACACTGAGAGAAGCACTACGGACAACAGACATATGCAGATTTTAAGGACAAGTCTGTACACACCACACAGTCTTGCATGGAGGTCATGTAAGTACAAGCTCTGATGTAGAACCAGTGGCTAGACAAGCTTGTTGCCACAAAAGGACAGCTCATGAGATGATCAAAAAAAAGATAATGATTTTGTAGAAGCAAACCCATAGTGCTAAAGAATTCTGAATTGCTTTTATGACTGTCAAAGACACTAAAGAGCTTGGAGCATTCAGCAAATGAAGCATCACCATAACAACTTTGTTGGGTATCCACCCCTTCAAGAGATTATCCTGATAAAGTACTCCCTGTTTTCTCCTAAAAATCTTTGTGAGGTCTTTGGTGTTGAATAGGAGCAAGATCACAAAATAAAGTAGTCCTTCATCTAAAAGAAAGCATAAACCACATCTCAGACAAGAGCTCTATGAAGAGTGGGATGAGGAATCTTGTCATCTCACAAGAGTCACCCCTCTAGTACTTCACTTAGTGAACAGATAAAATTACTTATTTTACAGATGTAGTCATAAAAGACTCCAAAAAAGAGAAATATTTAGATTTTGTACTTTCCATCAACAAAATCTCAAAGCAATCTGGAAAATAAGTATTCTCTGATTTGTAAAACAGGAATAGCAGCTGTTCATTTCTTTGAAAAGTTACTGTTGGCCCATGAAGCTTGAATTGCTTTCTGCATTTTCAAAATAATTGCCCCTCTCAACAAAGCCTTGGAGCATAAGAGTCCCTACTCTTTGATGCAGTTCCAGCTCTTTTGTTCCAGGGGAGCTGTTCCATACTGCTGTGACTGAGTATATGCTACCTGATTTTTCCAAAACACAACATTCCATCCATTTAAAACAATTTAATTTGGACATTAAAGTTCAAGATAACAGGAAAAGCATATATGTCATTAGCTGCATGTTCCCACATTTTCTTTTGAGTATGAAAAGACCTACATGTGCAGCATTTATAAATACTCCAGTAACCTTTCATTACACTGAAAGAGGGTAAGACAAGAAAAATGCACATACTGTTTCTTTATGATGCCTCTATTAAAATGCCAGGGTATAGGGGGACTGGAGCATCTCCCATACGAAGACAGGCTGGGAAAGTTGGGGCTGTTCAGCCTGGAGAAGAGAAGGCTGCGTGGAGACCTCATAGCAGCCTTCCAGTATCTGAAGGGGGCCTATAGGGATGCTGGGGAGGGGCTCTTCACAAGGGACTGTAGTGACAGGACAAGGGGTAACAGGTTCAAACTTAAACAGGGGAAGTTTAGATTTGATATAAGGAAGAGATTCTTTCCTGTTAGGGTGGTGAGGCACTGGAATGGGTTGCCCAGGGAGGCTGTGAGTGCTCCATCCCTGGTAGCGTTCAAGGCCAGGTTGGATGAAGCCTTGGGTGGCATGAGTTTAGTGTGAGGTGTCCCTGCTTATGGCAGGGGGGTTGGAACTATATGATCTTAAGGTCCTTTCAAACCCTAACTATTCTATGATCTGTCTTCAGTTCTGTGGTACAAGTCTCAGTCAAGGACAGGCTCTGTGTCACATGTGCTAATTCTATACAGTCTAGAAACCAAATGTCTGTCTCTACAGTGGCTTTGAAGTTCAAAACTAATGTGAAAATTGCACTTCAGATTTGTGTGAAGTCCCCCCACAACAGAGGTGATGAAGCATATTTCCAAAGCAGTAGCTAGAAACTCCTCCATTATTATTTCTAACAGTTCCAGACTCTTACAATAACTGTGTACAAGCCCCTGTAGTCATCAGGGTGTTCATAACTGTGCTGCAGCACAGCCCACCCAAACACCTGGAACACAACAGTAGATTGCCCTCACATTTTAATATTCTAGGGAGGTTCTCAATTAGTAATGCCAACTTGCAATGATGTGTTATCCCCAAAAGCAAGTTCAACAAACGGCATTACCACCACACAAAGCAGGAACATTACACTCAGTCCACGCAACTTCATTTGATCCAAAACCAGTTTTATGTTTTCTGTTAACTTTCCAGAGGCTCCAACCAGCCCAGCTCTCAGGAGACATGCACTTCTAATACCAGATCCATTCCAGCCAATAAGAGTCCAAGTAGAATAAACACAGAACAGGACAGACCTTCACCACTACAGTAGGTGGTCTAAAGTTTCCACTCTAAATCCTAGGAATTGTAGGGAAGCATGCAGAACCCAGTCAAACTGGAACAAGACAGTTTTAAACACGTCCTGCTGCACAGAGTAGTGAAATTGTTCTCTGTCAGTGAAATGAGTGGCTCTGCCGCCTGCAGTACAAATACTACTTGAAGCTCTTCCAGTGGCACAAACAATTGAGGATATTCCCTGATGGACAGCAAAGGTTTGCAGCATCTGACCTTACACTACAGCATGTTAAACTCAGCTGGGATACAGTCTCTACGTAGCTCTCCATTACCACAAGACCAAACTCCCCCAGGTTATTTCTGACAGGATAAAGGAAGTTGCAAACTGACAGATACTGCACAGCAGTGGGTTACACTTCCCTGCAGGAAGCGAAGTAGAAGCATACGGGTAAATGTAACACTAATGAGTTTCTTAACACTAGCTCTGGTGATCACTGCATCTTCTTCTGCTTTCGAAGGGCACCCAAATTAAAGTAAAGTAGGACCTACTCTAAATGTTGATTTAGAGCAGATGCAGTTTAAACAGTTTACAAGGAAAGCATTTTTTGGTCTTTTGTCTACCCTCTAAAGGGAGAGCATGAAAACAAAAAGCAACTTTAAGTCATTAAAAAAAAAATGCTGTAGTCCTCAGCAATTTTTAATTGCCTCCCTTCACTAAACATCTGGATTTTGTTAGAAAACACTATAAAATGATTTTTCCAAAACCTTTGACATGCATTCTGCTTAATAGGTCCCAAAAAGCTCAGGAAGGAGAGCTTCAAACCAAGTTACAGTTGTTATTTATTAAGCCCTACTAATGAAATTGGTCTAACTATTTTCTTCTAACCATTCTCTACTATCTGCAAGGGCAAAGGGACAGGAACTTAGCATGTTATTGTGATGCTCATTTAATAGAAGACAAGGACATTACACCAAGGAAACTATCAGGCAGACTCAGTCTGATGAGCCAAGAAAAAGCTGCCTCTGCACAACTCAAGTCTCTCTAGATACCTATGTGATTAAGTTACTTCAGAGCAAATTAGTGCTCCATGAACTGATTACACCATAGATAAGCCCAATAGGAAAGACAGAAGTCACTGACAGGCACAGCATCCCCCTGACAGCAGCTGAGCTTTACAGCTCTCACCCAGAACAAACATCAAAAAGCTGTCAGTGCCAAAAGGATTTCTGGTCTTCTTACTCAAAAGTCACAAAGTATGTCAAAGCAGATGCAATATCTACAGTAGATAACTAATCACAAGAATCCTATACTTTCATTTTATCTCATCACTCAAAGCACAAATTGCAGCTTTCTTCCCCACCTAGTAATTACTTGTCTGGCTGCATTTTGTTCTTCTCCAGTAGCAACATGAAGCTTGATTTGAGCTGCAGGAACCCAGCCAGTGACTATACAAGCTGTTGTTGTGATAGCACAAAGCAGAAGCCAACTCGGCAGGTAATTGGACTCGAAGTGGGAAAGATCTTCCCCAGTCAGCTTGAAATAGTAATTTCATAGGGGATAAAATAGGTTGTCTTTTATCTACCACAGGTTACCAGAGGAGAATTTTGATCCCAAGACAGACAGACATAATAAATACCAAGACATACCACCACAAAACAGTATTAAGGCAGGGGGTGGAGGGATGTAGGGGGGGTGTGTGTTCTACTCTGCAGTAATTTAAGACATTTGCAATCTAATATCAAGTCAGTAGCAAGAAAATGGTATATCAAAGCACAACATTCACTTGCTAAAATGAAGTACTTCTAGTGCTTGCTAGTTCTGTTCTCCTGCCCACTGACACAGTACTTTGGAAGGTCTCAAACTCCAGAATTCTAGAATTCAGTCATGCTTCCACAGCAATCCTAGGGAATCCTGGAGGGCTAATGTCAACAATTCAAGCTTCCTAATGTGCATCTGAGTTACTTGAACTATGGCATGAAGCTCCTTCATTTTTCTAAACTTCACATCCATGGAAATAATTCCAAAACATCAGAAGCCAATAAAGAAATTTAAATGTGCACAAATCTGAAGTCATGGGGCTATTACAGGTTTTCAGTATTCAGCATCACCAGTAACCTCATTGTTAACACCAGCTGCCAGCACCCATTGTTCCACAAAAAACTACTCCAACAACATCCAACAAGGATGCTGCTAATGGCTATGAGAAGGAGGAAACAAACTGATGTTCCAGCTATGCTTGCACGGGGGAAAGTGTTGACCTAAAAGCCCATTGATTCAACAGACTGGATATATATGGGAACCTGAGTATCTCAATTTAGCAGAAATTGGGATCATACAATATTATATAAACAGGGTGTATTAGGGCCCTCAATATGGAGCACCTTTCCTACAAGGAAATGCTGAGAATTGAGGTTGTTCAGCATGGAGGAGACTCCAGGGAGACCATACTGCAGCCTTTCAGTCTTTAAAATGGGCCTGTAAGAAAGACAGGGAAATACTTTTTAGCAGGGCCTGCTGTGACAGCATGTGGGGTGACGGTTTCAAACTAAGAGATTCAGGCTGGATGTGAGGAGAAATTATTTTACAATGAGGGTGATAAAACACTGGCACAGGTTACCCAGAGAGGTGGTGGATGCATCATCCCTGGAGACATTCAAGGCCAGGTTGGACGTGGTTCTGGTCAACCTGATGTAGTTGAAGATGTCCCTGCTCATTGCAGGGGGGTTGGACTAGATGACCTTTGAAGGTCCCTTCCAACCCAAACTATTCTACAATTCTATGAATCATTGCAGTCCCTAATGAAGAGTCTCAATCCAGCATCCTCATAGGCTCCCTTCAGATACTGGAAGGCTGCTAAGAGGTCTCCACACAGCCTCCTTTTCTCCAGGCTGAATAGCCCCAACTTTTTCAGCCCATCTTCCTATGGAAGGTGCTTGAGGCCCCTTATTATCCCTGTAGCCCTCCTCTGGACTTGTTCCTTCTTATGCTGAGGACAACAGAACTGCACACAGAACTCCAACTGAGCTCTCACGAGAGCAGAGTAGAGGGGCAGGATCACCGCCTTTGACCTGCTGGTCACACTCCTTTTGATGCAGCCCAGGATACAGTTGGCTTTCTAGGCTGTGAGTGCACACTGAAGCTGGCTCATGTTCATTTTCTCATCAATTAGCACCCCCAAGTCCTTCTCCACCAGGCTGCTCCAAATCGCTTCTCCACCCAACCTGTAGCTGTGCCTGGGACTGCCCTGACCAGGTGCATGACCTTGTACTTTGCGTTATTAAATTTCATGAGGTTGGCACTGGCCAACCTGTCAAGCATGTCAAGGTCCCTCCGGATGAAGGGAACTTCTCCCGACTGCCATGACTTTTCAAATATGATGGCCAGTGGCTTAGCAACTTCATTTGCCAGCTCCTTTAGGACTCGCAGATGGATGTCACAGGTCCCATGGACCTGTGCACATTCAGATTCTTAGGATAAACTCAAGCCTTATCCTCTCCTACAGTGGGCTTAAGGTCTTCATTTTTGCAGTCCCTGCATCTGCATTCAAAGACTTGAGTGGTGTGCTCAGAGCACTTGCCAGTACAGACTGAGGCAAAGAAGTCATTAAGAACCTCAGCCTTCTCCAAATCAAGGGTTTCTCCATTCCCTCAGAAGGCCAAACAATTCTAAACTGTCTTTGGCAATTCCAGAAGGCAGAGTGGCAAAACCACAAGCATTCCAGTGGAAAGCACAAAAGGCACTGATTCATATGCAATTAACTCAGCTAAATTTACTACTGAAAACATTGCTATTCCAGCTGTCCTTGACACCTGCATAGCAGAGACAATGGAATATGACGAGCATCCTCTTATGATCTATTGCAGTTTTCAAGCTGACACTCAAAACTGGTGGCAGTTACAGCTCTTGAGCTGCTGCATTAATGCAATCAGCACAAACCCAGCCATGCACCTTACTCGAGCATCCATGCTACAGCAAAGGCAAAACAAACTGTGACAATCACTGCTTTACCCACTTCTAAATCCACCACACAAAAAGCATCAGTACTCTTAAAAATCTCTTTCTAACTCAAAGCCTCAGTTTACACAGTGACAGTCAAGCAAAGCAAAACAGAGAACTGGTATCTGGAAAGTTAGAAGGAAGGATGTAGAGGAAGAAAACTTTTTAATATCCTATGCAGCACTGTTTTATCTTCCTAAAAGAGTTAGGCTTAAAGACTGAGAGCAGAACAAAACTCCTGAGGTCAAGCTGCACATTATTTTTCAAGAACAAAGCAGCTCACTTTTTTTTTTTTTACTGATCTATGTTTCTACAGTCATTCACAGCAGCTGTATGCAGAAACCACCCCTAGGGAAAGAGATTTAGGCTCTGGTGTCTAAGATGTCAGAAAAGTCTACCAAAGAGTTTAAAAACGTAAGATCTCTTTCTGTGCATTGAAAGAGCACTAACAGGAATCCACTGCATCACTGTTCTGGCACAAGTTCACCAGCCTTGTGCCAGACAACAGTATAAATACACAAAAGGGCTTTTATAAGGGTTCAGAGAAAGTGCAAAAGAACACATTCAACCTGATATATCTACCTGAATCCAAATTCTCAAAGGAGAGGCTTTAATGTCTCGGCCCAGTGCTACCTTTATAAGGGCACTAATTTGTACAGCACACATTTTATCTTCACGACAGTAACACCATAAATGAACATTAACCAGATACCTTGCGGTGTCTGCCAGGTATTTTAGATATTTTGCAACTCAAATGCTGAAATACTATCTGCAGTCCAAATGATTAAGATTATCCACCAAGAACATGCATATATTCCTGTAAGCTAATATTTTATATAACACTTTTTTTAATTTGTTAAATTTTAAGCAACAGACCAGTGTTATCAACATACAAACATATACTACAGCCCTATTGTGAAAGTTTATTTAGTCAGAAAGATGTAACTTCTGAATGCTTTCATTTTGAGGATACAGACACTGAAAAATACTTAAAGAAACTACATATTTAGCTGCTCTAGGCATACCCTATACAATCTTTGAAAATAAGCAGCTCTGATATTGTAGATTTTGGTAAGTTTAGGTGCTTACTGTGCCTGGTATATATTGTAAATGAAAATATAAGCCTGTACTTTGTATTAAATGGTATTCCTCTCTTGGTCTAAGTTAGACAGCACACATCCCAGAATGGTGTAGGTTCTCTCCCTCCCCTGATATGTATTTCAGTAAAAGTGATGTACATCTCTTACAACCAATTGTGTGTCATCACCACAGAACTCCCCCTCCAGTGACTCTTGTCACTTTTTGCTTCTAGGAGAAAGGCTTTGAGAGGAGACATTGCATGACTTTTTGCAGCTTAGAATGTGCTCCATAACCAGAACTCTAACCTAACAGTTCTATATACATTAAGATATTACTATATTGACGTATTTACTTTACTGCTTTTCCTCCATAAATTATGTTAATATATTTACTGCTTTTCACCTTCATCTACACTAAACTTCAGGTAACATATACAATACCATTATTAGCAACAAAAATGAAAAGCACAGAGGCATTCACTACTTCATTGTTACCTTCCTGAAGGGGAAAGAGACATACCAATCCAGTAAGAAAGAAATTAACACACTGCTTGTATTTGCATCACCTGACTACCCCATGGTTCAGCACTGACAAAGTCAACTTTTGGAACAGCAGCAGAAAGGTTCTCTCATGCCTCAAGTTAAAGACTATTTTAAGCACATAACTGGATTAAAATTGAAGATTATACTCCCAGAAAGAAAATCCACTGCAGTCTTTTCATTAAAACAAATATATCCGACTACCTAAGAATGGACCAGCAGCAAGGTATATCAGCAGTAATACAGCAGATGTTCACCACCCAGGATCACCAGAAAAAACCGGATATGCCCCACTGCCCCATACCTTTGATGCTTGAGGAGTAGAAATCACATGAACAGTGCTGGGCTTAACTCCGTTTGCCTTTGGTCGCTTATAAAGGGCAAATCTGCTTTTCCTGCGCCCTCTGTCCCCATTAGGGAGGGATCCATTATACCTAGAAATAAACAAAAACATAATTGGCATAAACGAGCACCAATTTGGAATGCAGAATAGGAAACCAGCAATTCGGTCACAATGTCCTGATACCATCAAATACATGGGACAAAAGCAGGAACCACCATGGTTAAGTTTTGTTTCCTGAATTACAAGTATTCAAATATTCTTTACCTGCCAATAATCGGTATCTTATTCATCCTTAATAAAATAATAAGCTACTAATGAAATATTGAGTAGTTAAGCTGATGAAATACTACTTCTAGAATCAAAGGAATTTTGGAGAATAATCCCTAAGTCTTCTCTGCAATTTCAAAAAATGGGGAATTTAAAAAAAATGGTGGTTCTTTTACCCTATGATGGCCTTCTCACATCTCATGCAGGAATGGAGAAGACAGAAGAAAGAACAGGCATGATTTGGAAAAACAAAGTAATTTAGGGAAACTAAAACTAGATGAAAGGGAATTTTACTCTACTCGCATACAACTTTTTAGTTGGGTTTTTTTTCACTTTTGTTGTTTTTAAACTCTAATCCTAAAGGCTTTATCTATTAAGGAAAGAGGATGCAATTGTTTTTAATTTATGTGATCTCATTTGTCTTACTGAATGAAGTCTATTCTATACTGATCATATATACCCTCTCCTACAGCCTTTATGATTAAAAGTTAATATCACGGTCAGGAAAAGATTATGAAAAGGAAAAGCAAGCAGAAGATTTAAAGGTGACTAACTTCCTGCAAAGCAGGGGAGACTAAAAAAAAAAAAAACACCAAAAAAGACAGAAGAGCTCATTATCTGCTTAGAGATAGGCCTCAAAGTGATCTGGCTCTACATCCAAACTATCTGCAGATCAAAATCATTTGTTGGTAGATCTGCAGAAGGCCAAGAGCCACTCACTGCTAGGGCTGTAAGATCAGTTATGACCATCACTGAGTAGGAAAAGAAGTACAGAAAATAACATTAAAGGGTAATGTTCCTTGCCATTACATTCTGTGTATGTAACTAATTTGTGTAACAAGAGAATGCAGTTGGAGAGCCCTGTATCTTTTTGCAAACAAATGAGAAATGGGTCATGGATGAAAGCAAGTTGTCTCATTGTTAAGGCTCTGGAGCACTGCTCTGCAGACGACTTACTGTTTTCTTTGGGTAAGGATGATCTGGTGTCACACAGGAAGATAGTTTAAAACATCACATGCAGTGTCTGAATTGTGGGACTGATAAATATTTGTGAGCACAAACAAGAACACATTTAAGACTGAGATAATCTCAAATTTAAGTACTCTAGAGCATAAAACCAGACTTTTGTTTTCAATATACATTTAACACCTGATGCTAGACACATAACAAAGAGCTTTACAGCTGGATTACAAATGAACTTGTTCTTCTCACCCCTATTTTCACAGGGAAGGCTATTGTATCTCTGGAATATTAAGAGATTCTCCAGCACAGCAGAAAACCAACACAAGTAAATCACTGTTATTTCATGCTAGGCCTACTAGTATCCTGAAACTTATTATTAACCCTACACAAGAGAGTAGCGCTCAGTTAACACAGATCCTCATCACAAGAGACCAATTCCTAAAAACACATATGGTATCAGTATGATCCCCAGGCAACTTAAACACCAGGCCTTAAAATAGGAATGATTTGATTCTCCAGCTTGAATCTTATAAATTATTTACACATGCTTTCTTTCAAAGACATTATATTACCACGAATATGCCAGCAAGTTTTAGCTTGCCTGAAGACAACATTCTTTCTACAAGTATTTTTATCTGAGAACCCGACAAAATTGTCCCTAGCTTTGCATTCTATAATTTCACTTTTTGTATTTGTGTAATTGTTAAGCAGGACTGAATCTAAGTAGTTTCACTGAAAGTTAAAGCCAGGCCAGCAGGATTATTTTATTTGGTTTTTCCTCATCTTCACAAAAAAAATTGTAACTGGGAAAGGCTACTTGATTTCATTTTTCAAGTCTTTGGGATTTAATTATCTTGAAAGAGAAGGAAAGAAGCTGTTCAAGGTTAAAAGGCCTTCTGGAAACTTTAAATAGGAAGGATATGCAAGCAAAGTGAAAGTTCAATACATTCATCCTGATTAGCAACGACAAGTTTTCATGAAGGCTTTCTTTGTGCCAATTTCTAGAGTTTCATTTGTACAAAAGGGCAGCTGAAACCGAGCAGTAGTTTTATTATTTATGTTCTAATTATAGACCTGGAAGTTTTATTTTGATCTGACACTTGTGAAAAGAAGTAGATCAATTACCAGGCATACGAATGTGTTACACAGGAAAAAAAGAAAGTGTCAAAACTTGCCTCTTTCCTCTCCACAGCCAGCAGATGCCTTCATTTTTTTTCTAGGCCAGAACTAAACTTAATTCACCATAAAGAAACCCTCCTCACAGCACTTGAGCCACACTTTCCCTTGCCACTATCCAAACCGTCTACATACCAAATGTCATGGGATCTTGTCAGCCACAACAGGACCTGCATCCACCCACCATCCCATGCTGGCAAGTGCACAACTCTGGTTGCTCTTGAGGCAGCAATTTATGGCAAGTCCGTGCCTTTCTAAGCTGAGCAGGACACAGTGGGTTTCAGTACTCGGGAGCAGGAGTTGCAGGCATGCCCACCCACACCTTGCAAACTCGGCTTTTCTAAGCACCAGCACAAGGAGCTACAACAAGACAAGCAGCCCTCTCCAACCCTTCATTTTTCTCAGCTGTCCTACTGAGCAGCACATTAGGGAGCAACAACTGGACAGGATTGCACTGGAAGAAGAGGGACAAGGATTAAAGGCACAAACTCCCTGCTACTGAACACTGTGAGACCCTAAAGCTTCCCCACAGCCAACTGGAGCTCCATAAACAGAAGCTCCTTGTTGAACAACCTCTCTCACAACCCCTCTCCAAAAGGATCACCCCATTTCTCTTTTCTCCATACCCTTACAAGAGCTCTAGAAGCCCAGTGCATCTTAGGGACCAACATATATTTACGCCAATGTTTTTCTTGACAAGATGGCCAGCACTTCCAAAAGACAGCCTGCAGCTGGAACTCTCCCACACCCCACCAAAAAGCCTAGAACAAAATGTTCTTTCCAACCAATAAAAAAAAAAACCCTAGGAAAAAATAACCAAATTTCAGAGACTAAATGACCACTTCCGAGATGAGCCTCTTCATATGCAGATCTATGGGACACTTTTGAAGTCCTCCAGATGTTTCAAAATGTCAGATCAATGCATGTGGTAAAAGCAGCCTTACACTCTTCCCAAATGCTTCTCAATGACAGCAATGCTAGGACAACTAGCATTATGAAAACCTGTGGGATAATCATCTCTGTTGATAGCACTATTCCTTGCAAATAAGGGAGTGGTGCTGGCATAGGTTATGGGCACCATAATTATCAAAGCCAGTTTCCTACAGATTTACATCAAACAGTTGAGGACATTGGTATATAAGAACTGCAAACCTCAATTAAGTTTTTCCCATGGTTGGGATATGTAATGAAAGCCTCTCCTCTGCATGCATTCATGGCTGTCTGGAGAGCAAGACCACACATGCTCCTATGCTCTGAGCACTGCAGCAAGTTCCTGTTTTCTGTAAGACCTGCAGGAACTTACTTGACTACTTCAGAGATCATCAGCAAGGCCTTCAACACAGGCTTTTTGATTATTTGTTTAGTTGTTCTTTTAAAGGATCAAGCTTAGCCAGTGGCAAAGAGTAAACAAGGTCTCTTATTTAGGACAAGAGCTCTAAAAATCTTGACCTGCACCTTGAAAAGTTAAACTTCAACCCAGGGAACTCATCCTCAAAATTATAGGGAATATCTACCACTTACCAGACACAGAAGCTGCTGCATGTAGCTTATGCTGGTTTGTTTGGGTTTGTTTGTGGTTTGTTGTTTTTTTTTTTTAACCTCTTCAACCTAGCTCCTAAAAGACTACAAACTGAACAAGTCATACTTCTCACAGGCAGTATTGCTCCTGGATAAAAGAAAAAAAAGAGTATTTCACTTTGCTTCCCTTGCCTAGTACTAACAGTTCTACTGCATACCTCATCATTTTTAGATGCAAACCATCTCATCTCACAGGTTTAGCTATGAACAGATGACATTACACTTTGGTTGTTTCCATAGCTCTAATGAGTGAGAGGAAACATCTCTGCTGTGCTAAACAATAAAACTGCAGAAGTGAAGTCAGGTTTGAGTATTTCCTTTTACGTACATTCTTATTCCATGCTTGGTACCATTCAGTAGTATATACTCCACACATCAAAAAATCCATTTGTGCTTACACTGTACTTTTACCATCAGCAAACTAGTATGGGCCAGCACTGCTGCCAAAGCAGCAGCCCCACCTTCCATTTGCTAGTTTGCTCCTGCTACTTCTCTCCCTGGTTCACATGAAGGGGAAACAAAACCAGATGTATATTTTAAATTTAGTTTTAAACCACACCAATTCCTTGCTCTCCAGTTTACTGCAAAGCCACAGAAGCACTTATACTAGCAAAAGGAAAAACAGTAGAGAGAGGGCAGAAGAGATTCCTTTGGAAGTATCATATGTCTACAGTTATCATGACATCTATAGCAGCAGAAGTCTAAAGATCCACCTTCAGCAGTAGAAGTTACCTACAGCAGTAGAAGTCTAAAGATTCAGCTGCACCACATCCAGTCCCAGAGGATTTTCAGGACTACGCTCAAACCCAAACTCAAAAGCCCTCTTTAGCTGAAGCATCCAACATTTATCCCCTTGAACATAGACTAAAAGGAAGAAAAAGTTACATGCTGGTTTGTATTAAAATGCAAACAGAAAGCTTCCAACATATGCAACACTACCACAAAATAACTTGTGTTTCCTTTTATGTAATATCACTGCCAGTATTTCATGCTCTTTACACCACCCCCCCCTTGTATCCTACCTATTTATTTTGTATGTAGAAGAACTGATGTACTATTTCAAGAAAATGACTACTTATTCCAGATATGTTTATCGGTATCAGACCTTCATAAAACAAGCACCTGCTGTCTGCCAATTATCTGAGAATTTCAGTGAAACAGAACAGTGAAGTTATTCTCAAACTTAATCTCATTGGCATGTGTTGCCAAATAGGAAAAGAAAAGATAAGCAGTACTTCTGTACCAACAGGATAGTACTGGTTTATTTTCTGCTTTGAACTCTACTCTGCGTAGCAGTACCACAGATATTAACTCAATATGAATCTTGCCTCCAGATGATTCTTAAATCGATCAATTTGTCTTGGAAGCACCCTCCACCAACAGAGATATCGTTATCATCAGGCTATTCCTGTAGTGAACCTTTGGCAGTGAACACAAGACTGCTCCTTGAACAGTATAGTGCTTCACAGCTAACTATAATGGATTACCATGAAAACATTTAATGTTGAGGTACCTTGGAGGCTGGAAGAAGGATACTGTTGTCCTCACTGTCATGATTCCCTGGCATTCAACAAGCAGCTCAGCTAGCCTCAGGTGACCACAAGGCTCCCTTCTCTCTTTCAAAGACATCCCTTCTCCATTACAATATACATACCTTTGGCAAAATGTACAGTTGCTTCCTGATCACAGAATCATGAAATAGTTAGGGTTGGAAAGGACCTTAAGATCAAGTTCCAACCCCCCTGCCATGGGCAGGGACACCTCACACTAAACCATGCCACCCAAGGCTTCATCCAACCTGGCCTTGACAACTGCCAAGGATGGAGCATTCACAACCTCACTGGGCAACCCATTCCCTCCCCTGTTTTAACCCGTTACCCCTTGTCCTGTCACTACAGTCCCTAATGAAGAGTCCCTCCCCAGCATCCCTATAGGCCCCCTTCAGATACTGGAAGGCTGCTATGAGGTCTCCATGCAGTCTTCTCTTCTCCAGGCTGAACAGTCCCAACTTTCTCAGCCTGTCTTCATATGGGAGGTGCTCCAGTCCCCTGATCATCCTCATGGCCCTCCTCTGGACTTGTTCCAACACTTCCATGTCCTTTTTATGTTGAGGACACCAGAACTGCACACAATACTCCAGGTGAGGTCTCACGAGAGCAGAGTAGAAGGGCAGGATCACCTCCTTTGACGTGCTGGTCATGACAAATATCAAGCTAGATGGAACTTCAAGGAAGCACCTAGACCATCCCCAACTCAAAGGCTTGATCCAGACCACCATCCATTTCTGTTTCAGTTAGTCTGGAAAATCCAGGCCTTCCCACCTTGTTTCAATATATTTACAGTTAAAACTCTCCTCTTGCACACAGCAAGCGAGATTCAGGTCAAAGGAAGTCTCCTACACTTCCTGCAAATACACTGAAGAACCTAAACAACCTGTTCTCTACTCCTTTTTTCAGCAGGCTCATGTGCTAAAATCTCATCTGATTTTTTTTTTTGTTGTTTCTGAATGAAAACATTTCAATAAATTAAGACTACTTTAGTTTGCAGCTGTAAGTAGAGCTTTTGTTATGATAACAACTACAGAAATGGGCAACTCATTGGTAAGCAAAGGGCTTCCATCCTTTGAGTAGCAAGAGACACTGATCCAAACCTTTGGTTTATGCAACCTTGGAGGAAGTCCTGAACAAAGGACAGAGTCCCACCTCAGACTCTGCTGGCTAAGACATCTCTATAGAGGCATAAATGCCTCCTAATCACTACCAGTAGTACAGCTTAATAAAAGCAGCTTTCTTGCAGAGCAAGAAAATCTGAACTAGCAAGTTCCAAAGTCCCAAATAATCTCATCTCTTTTTCCCAATTAAGAGAAGTGGTTTTGCATCTGTGAACTCTGTCATCCCTGAGAAAGGTACATTGGAGCAGTTAATTCTGGCTATAATCACCTTGCCTTTTATGTTGTTGTTTTTATTTGGAGACAAGTGTTTGCACTTACAATTTGCATCTGTGAAGTCATTTTAGTATCTCAAGACACTTCAGGAGATATTCCCTTCATCTGGCACTTTTGGAGTACTTGCTTACATAGTGATCGCTCCTGTGTATTTACCATATGCCTTCTCCTCCTGAGCACCAAATTTTAGCATTTCCTGCCTCATTTACTGCTACCTGTCACTCCTAGAGCCTTCGAAGAGCGGTTCAGTGAAATGCAGTCTGACCCAATAACCGCTATGGCTATTAAGCAGTATTTTCAGAGACTGTTGATTTACATCTCTCACTACTGATTAGGGGTTATTTTTAATTTTATTTTTTTTTTTTAAGCTACCCTTCAAAAGTTGCTCCTAATTGCTCCTGCTACCATTAGGAACCTACCAGTCAGCTTGACCAAAAGCTGTATGCTACATTTATGGTGCTTTTATGTTTAAATACAGGCAGGGTCTTTCTCATCGGAACCAGAAGTGTGGATTAGCTGAACACATGGCTAAAAGGTTATGCATACCATAAATAAGAAATAAAACAAGAAAACAAACTGAACACATAGTAATGAAAAAAAGAAAAAAATCTTCAGAGGCACCTATAACAGATCAGATAACCTACAAACTACTTCCTTACACTACAAAGTATACAGATTAAGAAGAACCTTATCTACTGAAAACACCACAAGAAATCACATGTGAAACAGCTGGGGTTCTCCAGGGTGACCTCACTTCTCTTAGTGCTCTGGAGGAGAACCGGCTGCTTTTCTGGTTTGCAGGACAAAAAACAACAAACAAACAAACAAAAAAAAAAAAAAAAAAAAAAAGAATTC
>NDXB01008594.1:268974-290091 GCA_002631895.1 Agapornis roseicollis
TTTTTTTTTTTTTTTTTTTTGAATGCTGAACAGATGCTTAAGCTGTTGCAAGAGTTCCTAGTCACAAATGTTGAGTCACCAAAGAGAGACGTTTGTATTATTTACAGCACTACATGCAACATTTAAGACATCTCTGATAGCAAACGCGGTATTCAACTCCTAAAGTGTCAAATGGATTTTAACCCCCCCAGTCTTCAGTCCAGGCACGGAAAACATCGTTAGGTAGACTGCTTCCATCATGTCTACCTGTTTCTACATCTACCAGGCACATGGCGTCTGAAAGCTGTTACAGCCAATGGCCCATTGTTTCAGTGTTAGCCCACAGAGGCGCACTGACCAGAGCGACCTGGCTTGCAGATTTCTTCTTCGTAATTATACTACAAGGACAAGAGGATTTACTTGCTTTTTTAGCACAGGTAACATCCAGAAGATACAAGCTCAGTAGTTTTAGGGAACAGCTGATATTCAAATGAAAATTAAGACATATGAAATTCGTTTAAATATTAGCATGTTTCAAACACAGCAGCGAGGATCAAGACCTCTGGCAGAACTGATAAGCTGAGATCAATGTGTTCCCATATTAAAGGAAAAGCACACCAGACTGCTAGGTTAAGATCTGAGCCAAAACACATACTTCTGTACTCTCAGCTGCTGCTAAAGATAGTAAGCAACAGAAAGGAAAATGCTTCCAGCTGTGCACAAAAAGCCTCTGCAGCATAACATCAATTTATGCACTCTAATTTAATTAAAGATTCAACATTATACTATGACTTTATTATCAGAAACAGTGCTGCACAGCTGAGGTTACCCTCCATTTCCACATTTGAAACAGCAAGATCGTTTCTTTATTGAATTCAGTTTGATACGGGTGTTACTCCCAAATCAAGTTACTCAACTTGAATTCAAGTTTTTCTAGTCTCAGCTGTGCCACATTCATGACAATAGCTGTATTTTATTCCATGGTAACTGCAGCTTGACCTAGTCTCGTGATAAGAAACATTTAGCATCCCTTCAGGAAAAAAGGAACAGCATTGGACAAAAGAGCACCCAGTCACAACTGCTCTTTTTATCTGCTCCCAGAGATTCAAACGCTGTTTCTGCAAAGGTGAACACAGCTCTTTATGAAATGGTGTGACCAAAACAAAATGAAAAAGTCCCTAACAAACCAGGATAAAGGCTTTTCTACGACCTTGCAGCAAATACGTAAGAGATTCTGGGGGAGTCTGAATAGTGTTGCAAGCCTGCAACTGTTCTGCTTCACGGCTGGTTTGAAACCTTTCTCTCATACTGATTCCTAAAAATTATTCCATTAACCGTATGTTTCTATATATTAAACTATCAAAATTAAGCATCTCCTTTAAGGTTCACAAGGGCTCTCAGCAAGCACGTCTTACATTCTTCTCCCTCATCTGCTTCTGCAGCGTTCAGCAGAAAGGCATCAAGCTTTAACAGCAGGGCAAGTACGTAATACCAAGCGGATTACTTTAAGATCCATATCAAGCTGAGAAAATAAACATTTCCACTACAGATCCGAATATAAGTGCTTTGCCCTCCCCCATCGCCTCTCCTCCTAATTCCAAAGTCATCTCCCCTGCAATTTACAAGGAGAACGCCGTCTCTCCGAGCGACGAGAGGAACAGCCAGGGATCGCTCCGCAAGCGGCTGCAGCCACGGACCGCGGCTCGCCAGCACCTGCGAGCAGTACGGGCAGAACGAGGGGGCCGGAGGGGTCCCGCCGCTCCCTCCGCAGCTTCGCAGCCCCCACCCCGCACAAAGTTTGTCCGGGGCCCCTCGCGGGCGCCGGGCCGAATTGCTCTGCCCCCCGCATGGACAAGCAGCCGCCGCCGGCCCCCGGGCAGCTGGACGGGGCGACAGCGGGACCCCACGGCAGCCCTGCGCGCTACGGAGGTGGAAAGGCGGGAAGCGGCTCCCCCCCCCACCTCGCCACCGCCGGGGGTCTCGCACCTCCGAGCGCCATCTCACTGCTGAGGAGCCGGGGCGCTCCCGCCGCTCTCCCGGCCCCAGGACCGGCCCCCACCGCCGTAGCTCCCCCCGTCACCCCTCCGCAGCGCTCACCCCAGCACCACCAGCTCCCCGTACTTGACGGGCTCCTTGTTGGGCGCGCAGTGCTCCTCCTGGCTGGGGGAAAACATGGGGCCGCCGCGAAGTCACCCGCCGCTGCCGCCCCACCGCCACGGGGGGTTCGCGCTGCGCCCCGCTCTGAACCGGTGGTCTCCCGACAACGGCCACAACACCGGGGGGCGAAGGGCGGAGCACCGAGGGGGACGTACCAACTGGCAGGGGGCGGGAGCAACAAAGAGGCACCCTCCCCTCCCCTCCTCTCCTCTCCAGCTCCGCCGCCAAGCCACACGTAGCCCAACCTCTCCCGCTCCCATTTACCGCCTGCGAAGGGGGCGCGCCTGAGGGGGGCGGTGCTCCACGCCGCTGCGCTCCGCCCCAATTCTCGCACCCTCCCCCCCCCTTCGGCGCCAGCAAGTGGTACAGCCTCGGTGTGTTATGTAAACATAGAGTAAAGGGGACTGGGCTGCTCTTAAAGGGACCGCGCTCCGGCGGGGGCACGGGGGCCGTGCTGGGTTCCAGATCACCTGGGAGACTGGATCACTACGTAGGGTTCTAGATCACCTCTGCCCCCGGGGATGCCAACATCCAGTGGGTGTCTTTAGACACACTCCATCACCTGGGAGTCTGGGTCAGCTCCTGCCTGGGCCAGGGTCCCAGATCACATCAGGGTTCTGGACCATCTCCACTGCAAACCCAGCACTTCTCAGTGCTCCAACCCACCCCTCCGGACGTGACCACTGTCCCCAGCTTCACAGTCTGCTCCAAAGCTGGACCGTGGCTTCTTTACTCCTTCCAAACACTTTCCATAAAAAGGCAAAAACAGGCTGTTCCTGAAAGCCCACCCCTTGCAGCACTCGAGCATAAACATGTAAATCACTTTCTATGGTTCTGTGATTTTCACTTTTATTTCTGACAAATTTGGGTGAGATAAGTCATTATGTCAAAAAACTGGTGGGCAGGTGCCCAGAAAACAAAGCTTTGTGCAGTGAAGAATCTGGCTTAAAAAGACATCAGGATGCAAAAAGGAACCCAAGCTCCAAACTTTCCACAGTGACTTCCAAGGACTTTCCCCCAACCTGCTGCTGCCACAGTGTCTGCCCCATCGCCCCTACACTGGAAGCTCAATTTCGCTTTTCCTCCATACCCAGCGCATGCACAAAACCAACAAATACCAGCTTCACATCCATCTGCATCAAAGGTAGAAGTTCACATTAGCCATTATTTGAGGTCTCCAACCTAGAAGCCCATTAACAAAGACAAAAGTAATTGCAGGCCTTCTCTGAAAATCGTCCCATGAGCCAGCATGGTCAGAGCCAGGATCGAGCCCTTCTCCTCCTGACAGAAGCTCTCCTTCTGCCTGAAATCCGGTTTAGCTATTAATTTTCCTGGTAATGTTATCTTTCAGTTGTTTCTGGTGAAGAGGTGAAATGGAAAAACCCAGTCAATCTCACGGGGCTGCAAAATGGAGATCTTCCCAGGGGCTGTGTGAAGAAGACAAGATTTTATTAAAGACAGAGAGCTGAATTATTACAGATTTATCTTCTTTATTGCCCTAACTAAATAGAAAAGAAAGCTGGGCCGCAAGTCACTGTCAAAGAAAATAAATACAACCCCCAAAACAGTGTGAAAAACAAACCTCCTGGCTGCATCCTCTTCAACTTCTCCCATTTCTCCCCCCTCCTCTTGCCCCCACTCCCTAGCTCTCCCCCCTCCCCCCCCGCCCCCCCAAAAGCAAGACCTTTGCAGTACCTTGGCTTTCACACGGCATAAACAAACTTCAATACTCTTCCAAAAAACACTCCCAAACTCAGCTGGGCTTCCCATAAATCAAACCTTCCATTATTGAGGCTGGATTTACAGCATCTACATGGGGATGGAGTGAATAACAAAGGAGTTTGAATACCTGATTTTGTCCTTTTTACCACTTTCTTGTTTTCTAATGCTACACTTTTTAGAGAATAGGGAAAAGTTGCTCAGAGCCTTGCACATGAGGTTCATAGCAGCAAGGTTCTGCACCCTTTCATCAAGGCTGCACCTTTTTTGTTCAACATGCAAACCAGCTCATTTGCTGTAGAGATTTGGGATTCTCACATTTGGGAGACAGCAAGATAAGCTTTGCTGCTTGTGGTAGTGCATAAGGTTTTTTCTTGGAAATGTGTTTCATTTTTACATGAACAATCTCTTCATGCTGCTTCTCCCCACGGGGTACTTTAGGCTGGTGGGAGAAGAGGGAAGCTCAGCCCCAGCCCCACGAGGTGTTTTAAGGGCTGCTGGGTCATTTTTTCCAAAATCATAGGTTTTCTCATTGCAATTTCCAAGGACCTACTGCTCCCAGCCCTGGATGCATGCTTTTCATTCTTAAAATGTTAGATTTTTGACTAATGAAGCAGAGCCAGGAGGATGAAGCAGCTTTGCTGTACATCACACAGGTCCCTGTCCCCCACAAATCAAAGCCCTGAACCCCAGCACCACTATTTCCTCCAGCTCCAAAAATTCATTTTGCAACTGGTGCATGCAACACGCAGCTGGCCCTTCCCCCCAGATCCATTGCAATAATTGAGAAATGTACCCACAGCAGCATTCTGCATTTTTTCAACGCAAAATGCCTTGCCATCTCAGATTCAACATCACCTTTCAGGGAGGTGAAGGGAGGTTTGGTTGTTTTCCCCCTGGAAGTGGTAATCACAGATAACATGGAGCTCTTTCCCAGCAGCTTTGGTGCTGCGAGAGGGAGTTTGCTCCCAGGTTTAGCACAAGCAGCTGCTTGGCTGAATAGAAGGATATCCAGCCAAGTCAGAAGAGCATTAAAATAAATGTTTGAAAAAATCCCAAACATGAAGAAATAGTACATGCCCATTTATTTTTAAAATGTAATAAAAAGTTATTTTAAATGCGGGAAGATTAATAAGGATCTAATTCAGCAAAGTACTTACAGATGTGCTGGACTCTTGAGTAAGTACTTCAGCACTTCTATGAATCAGGGCTTAGGGACCAGACTTAAAATGTAGAGAAAGTATTGAAAGATGTAAATAGCCCTCACATCATACCTGCAACTTTCATGTGAAACTCATGGTATACGGGATCGGTGTATAAATAGGGATAAAGGTTTGAATTCCCAGCTGTAAGTTGTTGTTGTTATTAGAAAGGTTTCCAGGGGCAGGATCACCTTTATGTTCAACCATGGGTGCAGGATACTTTGGGCGAGGAAAGTTGGTCTCTGGAGTTGCAGCAGCCTGGCTTTGGTGCTCCAGGGCAGGTAATAAACCCCAGGAAAGGTAAGAAACTGTTTCAGCTCCAAGGTCAGGATCAACCATGTATTGCCTAGGTGGGTGCAAACCTCTCAGGCTGGGAAGTCCCCAGCTAGCATGGGACTAAAGCTTTTGAGGAGCCACCAAGTGAAAGCAGCAGAAGAAAGAGCTGTAGACACTTTAAAATTAGGTTTAATGAATATACCACAGGAAAAAAGTATGATGTGATTGTTCATAATGGAGAGCGACTTCTGACAAAGGGGAGATTTAGATGAGATATTAGGAAGAAGTTCTTCCCTGTGAGGGTGGTAAGGCCCTGGCACAGGTTGCCCAGAGAAGCTGTGGCTGCCCCATCCCTGGCAGTGTCCAAGGCCAGGTTGGAGCAGCCTGCTCTAGTGGAAGGTGTCCCTGCCCATGGCAGGGGGTTGGAACCGGATGAGTTCTAAGGTCCTGTCCAAACAAATCATTTGTAGATTCTGTGATTCTATGATTCTATGATAATGGGGCAGTACTGAGCTTAGCATATTTTGGGGATCCTTTCAGTCCTGTGTTTCAGGGGTTCAGTGCCCATCATAGATTGGGGTAAAAGAGATGTGCTTTTCTTTACAACATTTGGGAAGGTGTATAAGTGCTTTGAACTTGCTATTGTCTTAATTTTCCATCATGCTATGTAGTGGTCTTGATTCACAGTAACACCCAAAATTTAGAAAGGGAAGTTACATTAAAAATAAATGGAAGAGCAAAAAGGATAAAATACTTTCAAGTATCATGGCAGAGCTTAAAGGTATGTTAAAGGTTTCAGCTTAACATGTAACACTCCTTAGTAAAGACCCTAAAGGATTTTCTAAAAGCAGAGGAGTTAAGTAGCAGAGTGAAGAAGGCTATTAGGAACAAGAAAGATAACCATCAAAATTCTACATCCAAATGAGGGAAATAGAATATAACAGAAACACAGGCAAATATAAAACCACAATAAAGCAAGTGAAAAAGATACTGCAGAACAGTTTGCCAGAGGCATAAAAATGCCTGTAAAAACATAGTAGAGACAGAAAATCTACAAGGGACTCATGGGGGCTGTGAGCAAGTGGTGGAAGCTCAAAAGAAGTCCTGGGTGAAATAAAACCAAAATGGGTTAGGTAAATCAGCCCCCCAGTGTGTCTGCATGGGGAGACAGGGCTGGAGACACACACAGCAAAACCATCTTTCTCTGGAATGAGTCTTCCCCATGATAAGCTTCTTAAATGCAAGTGTTACCAACAGAGATTTTGGAATAAAGGGGTAAACTGAGAAAGGAGCAAATTGCCAAGGTGAGATGTCACTGGCCCAAGACTTGTCAAGAGATTCAAATATAATTATATGAGCAATTAACACTATTTGTCCACAGCTAACAAGAAATAACAAACTTGAAACTGGTTCTAAAGAGCCAAGTTTAAGAATCAAGGTCCAATTAACCTGACTTGTGCTAGGCAAATGCATAGAAAATACAGTCAAGTATAGGTACAGATGGATACCTAAGGGTGGCAGATCTGATAAACCGGGGAAAGGGCAACAGGTTTTTATTGGAGAAAGAAGTCAAAGTTTATAAGACATTCACATCCTTTGAGGCAGTCAATGAATATGATGAGGAATGTGATAGTGTATCACATACCTGGGTTTCATAAAAGCTTTGCTACCGTAAGAGCTGTCAAAGCAATAAAAGTAGCATGAAATAAAGGAAAGGCTTCATGGATTAGCAGCTAACTACAAGAGAAACCAAAGGCTAGAAACAGGTTCTTATTTTCACACTGGGGAGAGCCTATTGCCAGGATTTTGTGGTACTGTGGGACCTTGGCCAGGCAGCTAACTTGTAATGGGAAAGTTTGCTGAGAAGCCAAAAATTTTAAGCTGACTGCAAAGGACCAAGGTCCTTGAATAGAAGGACCAAGCAAGAAAACGTCCAAGTAAAGTACATAAGAGAAGATGACCTTAGCCATATCTGTCTAATGACAGGCTCTAATTGAGCTATTATCATTCAGGAAAGACATCTTGAGGCTTTACAGTCACAATAGGTTCTTCTCTTGAAAGATCAGCTCAGAGATCAGCCTAAGTCTAAAAGACAAATAAAGTGAGACAGGAAACTCCTGTAGGTCTTTTCCAGTGACATGGGTTATTCTGGTGGATGGTCTGTATCCCTTTTCCTATGGCCCAGGAGTACCAGCCCTCTGCCCTGTGCTACATCACTTACCCATCTTCCCTGGAGTGCTGGCACTGTGCACTCTTTTTACAGCTTCTTTCCTAAAGGACTTGTGATAGCTGAGGGGATATAAACACCTTTTGCATGTATCTGCCAAAATCAGAAGCACTGGCAATCCAAATCTTACTGTTGCCTTTCTTGCTCTCTCCCCAGAACAATCCAGGTCCATCCACAGATGAGGACCTGCAGCCCAGAGTCAAGTCACCTCTCAAGTCACCACATCCTTTGCAGGATGGTCTTTCCTGCCCCAGTTGCTCATCTGGGAATGGATTTTCTTTCTCCAAGATGTTGCCCCTTTTTCCTTTTAAATTTTGTTTCAATTTGAAAGTTAATGTTAACACCGAGGTGGGAGGTAGAGGATGGGGACAGTTGACATATATTTTACTTATACCTAATTTAGGGGAAATTCTGCTGCTCTGGCCTTCATCCCAACAGACAAAGCTGGTGAGACTGGTTTCTCAGTCTTGGACAACATAGTCCTGCTACAAGAGCCATCTCTGCCAATGGTGTTCCTGATACCCCAGGAGAGCGGCTTTGAGAGCAGTCAGATGGGTCCCCATCCACAAAGAGATATTCAGCACTCCCACAGGTCAACCAGACTTCCCTCATTGAACAGAATGAAAACATACAAAACATTGCAGGATATAAGGGAGGAGAGGAGCTCTGCTTTTCAAGTGCTGGAGCTCTGGCAAAGTCTGGATTCATGGTCTCAGCCTGGCACTGATTTCTCTGGTTTACCCTACATCAGCCTGTGTAGGAAAGGCTTCTGTTGCGAGGGCTTGTCAGCTAATTGCACTGATCTCTGCACTTGCTGAAAGCGTCATCTAGCTGCTGGTATCACACAACTATTTTTTATTAACCAAGGAATCTGCTTTTCAGGGGATGCTTGAGGAGCATGTGAACAAGAGGAGCCCTGCTCTGTCAGCACCGTGAACCTCACACCCAAAACTTTCCCAGTTTGCAGGCGCTGAAGTATTTCACCCACCAGCAAAGCATGAACACCCACAAAGCCACTTAAAATTAAACATCATTTTCACATATTTCCACTACAGAAATGAAATGCAGTTTATAAATTATTACATATTAAAAATGAGAGATGGTCCCCTGGTGCCCATTCAGCCAGCAGTCATTTCAGTTCCTATTTAGCCAGAATTCAGTGGGTTACAGAAACATCCTCCACATCTCCAACGTGAGCCAACCTGTGCTGTTCCCAAACAGGATTCAGCTCCACAGCCAAAAGCATTGAGCCAGTGGGGGGCTGTCACCTCATCTCCCCAAACTCCTCAGCACTGTCTTTTGCAGTATTTGCAGCACTGATATGTGCATATAATTTTAGAAGAGAAGCACCATTTTGCTAAGGAGAATGGGATCTGCAGCTGATAATTGCTTGGGAACTCAGACTTCACCAGCAGTAAGACCTAACAGTCCAGCAATAAGACCTAACAGTTCATCAGTTTGGTCCTCTGCATCTTATTAGGGTAAAGAGGTGCCAGGTCATATCTGAATATGTTAAAAGCAGCATTTGGCCTTCAGAGTATATGCATCAGGAGATTCATAACTACCTCCTAGCATTTGACATTCTTTTCATTACTATAATTTACCAAGTGCATTGCCAGGTGCTCCTGGCAGGCTTCCAGGCTGCCTTCAGCCAGGCAATGGATAAACTCAGAAAAAAAGGCTGTTGCTGTCCCTGAAACCTTGAAATCTGAGCATTAGAAAAAAAAAAAAAAAAACCAACAAAAAACCATCACCAAAAAACAACAAACAAATCGAAAACAAAGGGAAAAAAAAAAACAAACCACACACCCCACAAAAAAACCCCAAAAACCAACACAATACCAAACAAACCACACAAACACACACACACACACACAAAAAAAAAAAAAAAAAAAAACAAAAAAACACCAACACCAAAAAACAACAAACAAATCGAAAACAAAGGGAAAAAAAAAACAAACCACACACCCCACCAAAAAACCCCAACAACCATCCAGGCACAGATGTTGGGAAGATACAGTAGAAGGAACAATATACTGCAACATCCTGTTAAGTCAATGTGCAACTGCAGCTCCTGAAACTCCAAGTGCTACCTTCCTCCTTGTTGTGGGAGTTTTCAATATATAAATGGTTATACATGGTCACTTCTCCTACACCTGCTGGGTAATTAGTAACCCGTTAGCTTTGTAAGCTGAAAGGCTCACTATTGTCAGGATTGGCAGAGACACTGCTCGAGTTGTCATTATTATGGGTTCTTTAGCAGATGGATGGTTGAAACTGTATTGCACAGCAATAAGGTAATGGCTGAGAAATGCAATTCTGGTAGACCCCTGATTGCTACTGGCTTTCACTGGAATTGTTAGGAGATGAAGGTGCCTCATACCTCATCGGAAAATGTCTTTCCTTTACAAAGGAGCTGAATTACCTTGGAAGAAGTTAGAGCTCCTTGCCTTTTGAACAGGAAAAAAGTACTGTTACATGTTGCTGAGGTTTACTAGCTATGTTAAATTAGGGAAGATTTTATATGGAAACACTAGAAGAAGCTATGAAAAGATTGCAAGACATTTTTTTCTACAAAAGTGCACACATATACCTGCTGTTACCATTAAGAGCCATAAAATGAATGAAAAAGGCCTGTGAGCTGAAAGAAAATCAACATGAATTCCTTGCTAAGTGTTATTGATCATATATATAGCATACATCTAACTACAGCACCAGAAAATACATTATTGAAGGAACAGAAAAAACAGGAAACCACTTGTTAATAAAAGTTGTCATCTGCCTTCTGGAGTTAAGGACTCCTTGGTTCAGTGTCATGGTTTAAACCCAGCGACGCAGCTCGTTCACTCACTCAACCCCCCCTTTCTTGCCCTCCCCTGCTCCCAGAGGGATGGGGAGGAGAATCAAAAGAATGCAACTCCCACAGGTTGAGATAAGAACAGTTTAGTAACTAAGGTGTAACACAAATCACTACTGCTACCACCAATAATAATAATGATAAAGGAAATAACAAGGGAAGAGAATACAGCATCTCACCAACCACTGACAGATAACTCACGACAACCCACCCCAACCAAGCACTGACCGACTGCCTCCTCCAACTCCCCAAGAACATTCACCCTTCCGGGTAATTCTCAGTTACATCCTGGGCATGATGTGCTATGGTATGGAATACCTCTTTGGTCAGTTTGGGTCAGGTGTCCTGTCCCTGCTTCCTTCCAGCCTCCCTTCCTCCCTGGTAGAGCATGAGGCTCACAAAGTCCTTGGTCAGAGTAAAACATTAGGGCAGTAACTAAAAACATTCCTGTTATCAGGTTTGTTCCCAGCCTGAAACTCAAAAACATAGTGCTGCACCACTTATTATGACAAAGGGAAAGATAACTGCCACTGCTAAACCCAGGACATTCAGATATTTCAGTCGGAGCACATTCAGGAGAGAAAAAGCAACCTTATAAATCCATGTCTGGATAGTAAGGAACTGTAAAGCTGGTGGAGAATTCTCATTGACTTAATAGGTGAGGGACAGGGTCTTACAACTGGCTCTCCAAAAGGTGAAAGCAATGCAAGGTGGTCCTGTGGCCATAATCCCCTGATTATAGGACAAACAACCCAAAGAGACACATACCATTTTCTCCCCTGTGAGCTGTTAAACCTGATGATTTCCAGGCACATGATGGTGCTAACAGTGGGGACACACTGACATCTTTACAAGGAAGATGAGGCTGTGGCAGCCCTGTGTGAGATCAGGGAGTTGTTTTGTGTTTTATTAGCCTGATTTTGGGTAGCAGATGGGAACAGGACCATAGAAAGCTTCCTCATTCAAGAACTGGCCTAACTTACAAGTCATTAGCAAGGCCGTACACAGCTACACCCTCTGTCTGTCCCATCTGCAGCAGCCAAAACCTCAGTGACCTGCAAACCCACCACCTGGACCCCTAACCCTGCCATTGCTGCTTATAAATCTTTACATTTGAGAAGAGCAGACAATCGATAATTTCAGAATGCAAATGGAGCATATGGAGACTATAGCAAGCGAAACAAAGGCAGAAACCACAGGCCATTTCCATGATCAGAAAAAAAAAGAGTTTCTAATTATGCAAAGGTCATTGACTGACTGTGGTAGTACATTAGAACTTAAACAGGGGAGGTTTAGATTGGATATAAGGAAGAAATTCTTTACTGTTAGGGTGGTGAGATGCTGGAATGGGTTGCCCAGGTAGGCTGTGAATGCTCCATCCATGGCAGCATTCAAGGCCAGGTTGGACGAAGCATTGACTGGCATGGTTTAGTGTGAGGTGTCCCTGCTTATGGCAGGGGGGTTGGAACTAGATGATCTTAAGGTCCTTTCCAACCCTAACTATTCTATGATTCTATGATTTAAATATTTTAGTGTTTCTTTGCTGGCATCTTCTCAGAAATGTTTGTGTGTATATGGGTAAACACTCCTCTGTGTTTTTGGTAAGATAAAGGAACACAGAAAAAATGCAGATGTCTCCTTTTCATGCCATGTGAGAACTTTAAAGCAGACGCAAGCATCGAGGAATCTTTGGTTTTTTTCCCCCCACCCCAGTTACTTATTCATGCTTTGACTCCCGGTTACTTTACAAACAGTTTCCAGTGTGATACCGAGATAAACATTTCTACCTCCCCAAATTTGAACAGGATCTGTGCAGCACTGATGATGCAGCAATGGCAGCTCAGTGCTGCAGGGTGCCACCTCCACCCCAGCCACCCCATCACCTCCTCTGTGCCCACATGGCATGGCTGGCACCATCAGGAGGAAGGAGACAAAGTCTGACTTTTTGTTTCCCCTCCTCCTCTTTGCAAATGTGTAACAGTGAGAAGGGACATTGTCTGCAGGTCTGTGGGAAGCACAAAGCAATGGCTGTGCTGACTTCCTTATAAACTTCAAGGCTGTCCTCATTTTTCCTGGAGATTTCAGTGGTTTGCACACACATATCTTTATTGTTTATCCCAGCCTTCCCCCCACCCAACACAAGCTCTGGCCAGTCCAAAAGCCTCCAGGGCCAGCCCAGCCCTGCTGCCCACACAGAAACCAGCAAATTCTGGCATATCCAGTCAAAACTTTGATAATTAGGGACAAATTTTGAAAATTCCCTCTTGGAGAAAACTCCTGCTTTTATTTTCACTGATGCTGTCAGTACAATTCAGAGAAGATCAGATGCTAGTGCTGGCAACTCATCTTTTCCCAAAATCAAGCCCTTGAAGCTTCTCTGGCCAGTTCTTCATTGCTGCAAGCATAGGGAAGGGTGGGATGCTGGATTTCCCTGGAAACTAGTTTCCATGCGTATTTGGAGATTTGCACTTAAGTAAATTCTCTGTGAACACTGAGGCCCCTGGCTGGACCCTGTGATTTTTAAAAAGGATTAATGCTGTGGGAGCCTTTATCCAGATGCCCCCCGAAGGGGTTTTGACCTAGTTGTGTGCTGAGTGCTTTGCCCTCCTAAACCTACCACTTCAAATCCTTTCGCTTTTCTATTTCCAACACTATTTCTTTAGTTTTCTCCTTTCAGGCATTTAAATGCTGAGCTTGCTACAGGTATAAACCAGATTTTTAAAGAGCCCTCCATTTAACAACCTACAGCTTATATTCTATTTTTGAGGGGAGGATGGGTGCCCATGATCACACAGGGGAATCCATGTTCAGAATCTCAGCATCTGGGATATGTAGGAAGGGTCCACCTTTTGATTGATGCAGGGTCATTCTACTGTGCTAATCTCTGAAAATCTGGGATTTAAGCAATATTTAGGAGTGAGAGTTAGGATGTCGTTAAGGGGATGTGCTGGGTTTCTTGCCTTAGCCACAGGCAAGATTAAGGCCAAAGATCTCCTTCCTGCCAAAAACAGGGAGAATAATCCTGTCATAAGCTATTAATATGGAGCTGTATTGGCACTTGGCAGCAAACCACCAAAGCCACAAAGTTGTGTTTAATTTGCTGCTAGAGGACAGAACTGAGTCTTCTTCACTCAATTATCCCAAGACGATATTTCAGCACCAAGCCCTGGAAAAATGCCACTGCTTAGCTATCCATGCCTCCACATCTCCAGCCCAGGGTCACTGGTGTTACCTCTTCACTGCTACTAAAAGGGAAAAGATCTGTTTGTTGAAGTGGCCCTTGTGCAAGAAGTCAAGGGGTTTGCCATGCTCACTGGTGCTGCTGTAGACAGGATAAGGTGCTTTGCTCCCCACATCCACCCCACTGGCCCCAAGATCCAGCCTGAGCCTTGGCATCCATCTTATTTTGGTCCCATGTGCATGCCAGAGCAGCACCAATAAGCAGAATTAAGCCCATCTTTCCCCCAGAAAAGGGGCCAGTTTGGATTTTTGATTTTCCACAGGGTTTCTTTGCTGTCTCCCAACTCAGCCCACAGGTACCCATGTGAGCCGGGCTCCTTGCTGGTGCTGGGCTTTGCCTGGTGCCTTCCTGACTTCCTCAGTTCCCCACCGGATGCGAAGCCTTCCCTTGTCATCCAGGATGTTGTTTTCTATTTTTACTCAAATGCCTTTAACTTCTTGACATTTTTAAGACAGCAGCCTGGAGGAAATAGATTATCCTGCCGGTAGTACTGCACAGCTCCAGTCCTTGGTTAAGAATAAAAACTTATTCTTTTCAGGGTTCATCACATTCCTGAATTGGCTGCAAATCCTAATTCACAAAATAGGGAATACCATGCCCGTAATCTTTCGTTCCATGAAATTTTATGATTAGTCATCATATCTTTCACGTAGATGGGGAACAAGAAAGGAACATCCCAAGTTTTAATATACACAGCCTGGGAGACAGCTACAGCCATTTATGTCAGCTCATTAAATATCACTTGACTTGCTTGAGTCCCATTAGAGTTAGGAAGCTGGTTAACTGCCCTGATAGACAGCCTCCATTGTGTGGTGACATGAAAAGCGGGATACAAAAATGCACTGAGGTCTTTTACAAATTGCAGTGACTGAAGCAGGGACTGGTGCTGGTATTAATTTTGTCCTGCATTCACCATGTATTCACATGAGCTTGATATTTCCTTCTTTTTGTTCTGTAAATGCAGGGCCCAATCCTGTTGCTTTGAGTGGGGAAATTTGCCTATTTTAACAAAATTGTTGTTAGGTTCAACTTTGCCTTTGTTTCCAGCACATGGAGATGTGCAGAATGACCACCACCTTAGGAGTATTTCAAGGCAGCAAGAGGAGAAACTCCAGAGCGGCTCTGGGGAGAACGCTCCCACGTTCCTGAAATTCCTCTTCCAACGCTCCACAGACTCACGGTTTTATTTGCAAAAACTGGGAAAGCTTCCAAATCCCAGCCTGCAAGGCCTTCCAAAAATAAAGAAAACACACAGGAAAATCACATTTTCCCCCACTGTGGAGCAGGAGACCCTTGCAAGCAGTAAGGCCCCTGCAGATGTGTGCTGCTAAGCACAGTGTGCTGCAAGCGGTTACTGCTGATGTGCTATTCCCCAGCAAATGTGCGGGACCCAAGTTTTCAGTCTGCAAGCACAGCTCTGGGTTGTGTCTCCAAGGATAACTTGCTCTTCATCTGCAGGAAAATCTATGTCAGGAATAAACAGTGCTTGCTGGGAGTCCTGACAGAGCAGGACCCCTTGGCTGAGCTCTTGCACCCATTTTCCTTGTGTTGGTGCTTCCAGTGCAGACCAGCAGCTGAATTGCATATACCTGGATGACAGAATTATGCATTTGACCCACTTTTCCCAGCAAGTGGCAAAAAAAAAAAGAGAAAGAAGAGGATGTTTCTGCTTGGTGAGGGCTGCAGCCAAGCCAATGTGGGCAAGCTGGACATTGCAAGGTTTGACACTTGGACTGGTGTGAGCATCAGTGAAGGAACCCATGCTAGTGGCATGATTTTGCGACACAGGCTCAGGGCTTTGTAGCAGATATTTGACTTTTGCTCCTTCATGTTTTATTATCCTGCTGGAACTCAGAAAAACTATTGACCTTGAAAGCACAGTTTCCCTTCTCTCCAAGTACTCCACTTTGTCTTGGTCAGTTACTGTTAGTGACAACAACAAAAGAGAAATAAAAAGTTGAACCAATAAATATTACATTGTTTTAACCTAATTTCACACATCCTTAACACTCATTCAGCTCACCAGGGAGATGGGTGAAGTCTGCTTCCCACACCTGATCTCCTCCAACTTCCTGGAGCCACATGCTCTCAGACCCAGGGGTGATAACTCCTCAGTTAAAGTAAGGTGGATAGGTGGCACAGTCAAAGATGGGATGGTCACAGAGTAGCTGAGCCAAAGCCAGAGTTGTCTGTCAGGCTGCGCAGCCTCCCCACCTATAAGCAATTAGTGTTCATGCAGAGAGGTCTGACAGACACTGTTTTGCAAATGCTGAAGTGTTGGTACTTCACATTAAAGTGCATCTTGTATTTTTGGCAAAGAAGAAACTACTCTCTTAAATTCGCAGGTTTTCCTGGGTAGACCTTCACATGGCTCTGTCTCAGAAGCAGCTCAACGATGTCCATACTCACTATCTGTGACAGAGCACATTCATTTAATTGTCAATATGGCTACAGTGTGCTTGCAAATAATCAATGGAAAGGGTGGACAGGGCTGGCTGAGTTGAGATGAGTGAGGCTGGACTTGGTGGGACATGGGAAAGGCCAGTGTCTGGACCTGGCTCTGGCAGCACCAACAGCTGACATGTCTGCAATCCAAATGCTGATACTGTTAGAAGACCCTATGAGCAGCCCAGATACACAGCACAGCCAGGAAGCCAGATGAAAAACATACATTTTCCTGACCTGTGTCTCTTCCACAGTACTCTCCACACCCAAAAATTGATTGTGTCTGGAGCTGGGGCCCAGGCACCATCCTGTTAAGAACTGAAACGCTCCCATCAGCTCTTGGTTATCATCTTTGCTGTCTGAATGTAGATACCGTAGGAAGAGTGAAGGCAGCTTCTTAAAGGTCCCCCAGCCACTGATGTGCCTGTCTCCCATAGGAAAACTGCAGTGCCTTTGAAAGCCTCTCCTCCTGGGTGCATATATTGTTTTTGCTTTGAATTTGAGCAGCCTGACACACTGCCCCCACTACCGTCAGAGCAAAATCTGTGCTGCTTGCACAGTTGCAGCCAAGCCCTGCTGAAGATGTTATCAGGAAAGGGAATTATTTGCTACTGGAGAATGTACTTGTGCCTCGCAGCTATCCGGCTGCACGAATATGTGGACTGCTGCCGATAACTCACCAAGGGAAGCCTGGAAAGTGGATTCTGCAACAACATAATTCTTCTTGTAGGCTCTTACTTTATGCATTTCTGTTTCTTTCCTTCTTCTCAATTCCCCTTCTCTCCCCTCCCCCACCCCCCACCCCTACCCCTTTTCATTTACATCTAAATAGGATCTTTGTTTTTTCTGAGTCAATATTTAGTCACTCCTTCCTTGTTCAAGCTTCCTAGCTCAGTTTCTCAGAGCAGAGACATTCCCAGGGGAGAGCCAGGCCAGACCAAGGTGTCGATCTGGTGACTTGCAGTTTGCCAATTCACNTCTCTCCCCTACCCCCCCCCCCTACCCCTTTTCATTTACATCTAAATAGGATCTTTGTTTTTTCTGAGTCAATATTTAGTCACTCCTTCCTTGTTCAAGCTTCCTAGCTCAGTTTCTCAGAGCAGAGACATTCCCAGGGGAGAGCCAGGCCAGACCAAGGTGTCGATCTGGTGACTTGCAGTTTGCCAATTCACAGTCCACACTGGGAATGACTTTTACATATGCATTTGTAATTGAGTGATGTAAGCTTTCTTATTACAAGTAACCAGAAATAAATGGCAATTATGCATGGTATTTGGTATAGCAAAAATCCAGGATCTAGTCCACTTCAGAGGTGATTTGCTTCGATGTCATTGGCAGACTGAAAGCTCACATAACTCTAGACAGACACTTCCCAAAGACCCTTCTCAAACAAGGATGTATTTCCAGATAATCGTTTTAGATCCTCTACAGAGACTTGCATTAACTCTAGGAATAGACAAGGAAACCTGTCCATTAACAGATTGATTTCCACTGATGTATCAGCTGCTCTTTGTCAGACCAGCTGATGGTGCTCAGTTGATTTACAAGGCTCCAGCACTCATGATCATTGCTTTTTCTTTTTTGCATTGAAGCTACAAGTATATATATGTACAGCTTGTTTAGATTCAAAAGCATTATGGTTGTTCAGATGCAAAAGTATTATGGTCCTATCTGCAAGCTGGAACACAACGTTTTGCTGTTATTTCAAAACAAGGCCCTGTTACATGATACACTCTAAAGTAGATTTTATTTATGTTTGTAAGTAAGCAGATACATTAAGCAGAAGAAAAAGATTTTTTTAGGTTTACATTAAGCATCTGCACAGACCTACACTGAAATAAATACAGGTTGTGTTACAATCTAAAAACACAGTCATTTTTCTAACCAGAGACCCAATCATAGTTTTTCAGTTCTACCACACAGAGAAGCCTGTAAGGTGAGACCTCAAACTGATTCACACAGCTGCATGGATCTTGAGGGTTTGTTTTTTTTGCTCCAGGCCTATTCTGGCTTTGCTCAAGTCAGTTGGGAATGGGACTTGGCTGTATGGCAGCAACCAGCTTCCCAGAGAACAGCAATGTCTGGAAACTCAGGGATGCAGAACTGGGTGTAGCTCCTGGGTGAAGACAAGAAGGTTTCAGCTTCCATCTTGTTGCCTTGCCTGCATGGCTCAGCAGAAGTGTCCTCACCTTATGAATTGCCAGAAAAACAGAAATATGGGAGGGGGGAGGGGAAGGGGTATGCAGAAAAATAGATTCCTTTTTGGTGTGAGAACACCAAGAGTTGTCCAGGACGCAGATGATCCCAAATTATCAACCCACACAACCACCACAGTGGAGGCAGGCTTCACTGTGACCAAAAAAAAGCAGGGAAGAGCTTGTGGGGACAGAGGGAAGTCCTGCCAGAAGCACTAGGAACCATTGGGTGCAGGTCATATGCAATGTTGGCCAAGGAGCTCAGGAGGATTTCTGGGGTTTCAGAATCATAGAATGGTTTGGGTTGGGAAAGACCTTTAAAGATCATATAATTCCAATGTCCCTGCCATGGCAAGAGATGTCTTTCCCTAGGTCAGGTTGCTAGCCCCTGCCCCAGCCACTGCTGAGAGTCAAAGGACATTCATCCTCTGCCCCACTTTGTTCTGTGGGCCCCCTCTCTGATGGACAATGCCAGCAGATCAATGCCTTCTTCTCCCTCTTTTCAGCATGGCCACCTTTCCTTAGGACATTAAAATTTTTCAAACTGAAATGCAATACAAACCCCATCTCTACACCCTCTTCCCATGGGGAGATTTATAGCAGACTAGAGTGAGGTGCACCCATTTCCTGCAGTTGCATTCTTCCAAGCATTTATACACAGTTCTACAGACACTCAAAGTTAATTCTGACCAAAAGCAACTTGAATCCAAGGGATGTGATTTAAAAACATTAGGTTGGCACTTGGTTCTAAACTCCTTCTGCCTCCTCAGCCATTGACCACAGCAGGACGATTTTGCATCCAGGCTCAGTGTAATTCTTCTGCCTGCTGTCTTGAAATCACACAGAGATTGAATTAAGTAACAGTACTGTTAAAGCACTAGCAAAATGCACAATCTGATTAATCTCAGCAACATGCCGTCTCCAAGATCTAAAAAGACAGCCATGTCTTTAACAAAGTTAAAGCCCAAAGCTTTTCATTTCATCCTAATGGATAGCAAAGGTCATTCTCCATTTGACAAATGATGACAGCATTGCTGCATTTGTCTTCTGGCAGGCAGTGCTGGATTCCTCTGAAGTTCGTGTTAATGAGATTCCTCCTACCACAGAATATAAATCCTCCAGTGAGGCACTTCCACTGGATTTACCATGAAGATACCTGTTCTGCATGCACACTACAAGGTAAGTGCAACTTCCTGTCTTGCTGGTGAGATGTCCACAGCAACTATGTCCTGATGAAATGACGTTGACCATGAGGTAAATCCCAAGCAGTGGGAACTGACTCTGCAGCTAGATGTAATTGTTCTCCCCATGACTCAGTTAAGCAACATATTTCATAAAGAAACAGGTATTAGTAAAGAATTAAGGGATAGATTCTATATTTCCCACTTGGGAAAAATGACTAAAATAAAACTATTAGCTGAAATCCTGGAAGGATGTTGTTTGTTTTGCTTGGCAAAATCACTCAGCAACATCCAGAAGCCATGGAGTTCCCAAGCTGGATTGTAAATTAGCAGAGATGTGTGCATGTGCTTAACGTTGCTCTTGTGTCTTGCACAGTGAGAGGTGGATGAATTTAAAGCTGTAAGGACATGTAGGACCACTCTTCTGAAAGTGAGGTAGGAGCCACTGGGGAAGATTGAGACCAGACAGCACATAGAGTGGGATCATTCTGCAGAGAAGGATGTGGTAAGAAGCTCAGGGAGCAGGCACACGTGCTGTAAAATCCCCAGAAGAGCAAGCACTGTCTGACACCCCTCCTTCTCTTCCTCCTCCTCCTTCTGCTGCCCAGCAGACCATCAGGGAGGCAGCAGGAGGGAAAACCCCAGAGACAACATCTCTAGAGAAGAATCTTAGCTGGAACATCAGCTGCCAAACCAGGCATCAGTAATTTGATTCCTTGTCTCAGTTCTTTACTCTGACACCATGGGTTTTGAGGGCTGTTCCAGCAAGGCGACAGACTTTCCCAAAGGCATGTTGCATCTTCATAAGCATGCACAGACCCTGATTTTTTGGCCACTCAAATATACATATGCATAAACTCCTTTTTGAGATGGAGACATCCACCTGTAGTTTGTCTCTGGAGACCCCTGCTTTTTCCAGCTACATGCATGTGCAAAGGCAGGACAGTAGTTAGCACTGATGAGTGACTTGATGTGATTGATAATGCTTCAAACGCAGGGGTTTGTCCTTAAATTACACAGCCCATTAACAAGCCCAAATTAAAGCAACACTATTAGCAGGAGATCTGAGGGAGAAGGTGGCTTCAATTTTCATACAAGTGACACATAACTAAATGCCAGAGACTTAATATACAGCTAACAGTCCTTCAAATCTAGTCTCACCGACTACAATTGTTCAAGTATAGTCCAAACCCCCTAAGATCTTGAGGTTACAGAAAGCACTGCTTTTTTATTTTTTTAGTTTGACATTAGGATTTTTGAGTTGTCATATTTTGAAAGTGCTCAGTAGCCCTGGAAAATGAACTTCATATTTAAATAACCCATGCACGTCTGCTTTGCAGGTAGTTCAGGAACTGAGTTTGGTAAGAAGATCTGGGCAACAAAAAGGCTTTTTATATTTTAATGTATTAGATGGCAACTGTATCATTCATCCTAAATAGGACTGCTCATGGGCATTCAGAGCTGACAAGAAGTCACCCACCCACTGGCCACATAACACGGCTCATGTGTGCCCTTCATCTCTGGGGACAGTCCCTTGCAGTGTAGGACCTATAACATTTAGAAGTACAAGGGTAAGTTCTTGTACCTGGGTAAACAGAGTTCAAAAGCGCAGCACAGGTTGGGATCTGCCTGGCTGGG
>NDXB01008595.1:5865-17229 GCA_002631895.1 Agapornis roseicollis
AGCCATCCAATCTTTATCCACTGAGTGGTCCACCTATCAAATTGATGTCTCTCCAATTTAGAGACAAGGATGTTGTGTGGGACGGTGTCAAGTGCTTTGCACAAGTCCAGGTAGATGATGTGAACTGCTCTAACCCTGTCCATCAGTTCCGTTTCCCCATCATAGAAGGCCACCAAATTGGTCAGGCAGGATTTCCCCTTAGTGAAGCCATGCTGGCTGCCACCAACCACCTTGTTGTTTTTCATGTGCCTTAGCATGCCTTAGAATGTGCTCTGAGATTTTGCCAGGCACAGAGGTGAGACTGACTGGTTTGTAATTCCCCAGATCATCCATTTTCCCCTTCTTGAAAATGGGGGTTATATTTCCCTTTTTTCAGTCATCAGGAACTTCACCTGACTGCCATTATCTTTCAACTATGATGGCCAGTGGCTTAGCAACTTCATTCATCAGGTCCTTCAGGACCTGTGGATGGATTAGCTACCATATATATCTAGTTCAGCTGGACATCAGCAGCATGATTAATTTTTATATTGAATTAGTGCATGAGATTTTGCATGTTTTCAGGAAAAAAATTTTTATTTAGTAAAAATAAAATTAAATTACTTGGTTTCGTTTTCTTTCAGTTTAGAAGTATTCTTTCAATATATTGACCATGCCTGTACTGTTATTTAAGAGTATACAAGGTTAGGTGTCCAGCTTTGACACTGAGTGTTTCATGGCAACCACACTTATGCCTAAAGCCTTCTGTGACAGATCTGCATGTAAAGATATTATTGAAACATTTTAGAAGAGATACAAAATGTAATACAGAAAGGTGAATGATTAAGGGTCTACTGTTGGAGGCTGCTTGTATTTGTTATACAAATACATTGTTATGCAACATGATAAACGGTTATTCTTGAATAACACATGTATTAGACTATATTTCATTAATTAATACATGAAAGATTAAACATTTAGCATTTAATAATTTGCATTTAGCAGTTCCATTTTTTTTTAACCTTTTTGTTAATACAGCACTTAACACATATGCATTTCATTTCATGTACAAGTTCAGCTTCCCAAAGGTACTTATGCCTGGCCATTAACTGGAAAGAAGATTAGTGTCGTGGTTTAAACCTAGCCACACAACTCATTCACTCACTCAACCTCCCTTTCTTTCCATCCCCCTGCTCCCAGAAGGATGGGGAGGAGAATCAAAAGAATGCAACTCCCACAGGTTGAGATAAGAACAGCTTAGTAACTAAGGTATAACACAAATCACTACTGCTACCACCTATAATAATAATGATAAAGGAAATAAGAAGGGAAGAGAATACAGCATCTCAGCACCCACCAACAGATAACTCACCACACCCTACCCGACCAAGCACCGACCGATACCTCCTCCAACCCCCCAGTCCCTAGCCCTTCCAGGTAAGTCAGTTACATCCTGGGTATGATGTGCTGTAGTATGGAATACCTCTTTAGCTAGTTTGGGTCAGGTGTCCTGACTCTGCTTCCTTCCTCGCCCCCCCCCCCCCCAGGCAGAGCATGAGGCTCACAAAGATCTTGCTCAGCCTAAACATTTGAGCAGTAACTAAAAACATTCTTGTTATCAGTTTTGTTCCCAGGCTGAAAGTCAAAAACACAGCGCTTCACCAGTTACAATAAAGAAGAAAAAAATGACTGCTACTGCTAAACCCAGGACATTATCCACCCCTTATTCCATACCATTCATGTCATGCTCAGGATGTAACTGAGAGTTACCTGGAAGGCTACTTCTAAACCCAGGACAATTAGTCAACTAGTCATTTACATTAAGTAAGAAAGGCTGAATACAGAAATTCGTAATTTTGCTCTTTTCCTTTCAGAGTGTTCTCCCATCATCCAGACCCTTCTGTTATACAGGGAACTGTAACAGTTCCTTGACAATACAGAGAAAGTAATTTTTGCAGAAGCCACAAGTGGATTACTCCTGTGCAGTAATGTGTTCAGCACCTTATAAGAAAACCTTATTCCAAGCACACTAATTACTGAACTGATCATGTAGACATATTTGTCTGATTCCCTCTGTATAGCTGTAAGCGCTAATCCTCTATCTAAGCAGCTAGTGCTGGCCTAATATATTGGCATATGGCATGCCGGTCCTTTTCCAGTAGTTTGCCAGCTCACATGGCTACCACCCACTCCCTTCTTCTTTCCACCACCTTACACCTCCTGTATCTTTTGGTACCCTTGCATCTTCCCAGAGCTCTTGGAAGGTAGTGTATTTAAAGAAAGGACAATTTCATGTTCCAGAAGAACGTAAAACTGTAGCCAGCTATGTTGTAGCTGGCATGCTGAAGTTTGCAGAAGCATCTGTCTATAAAATATTCTGACTATACATTTTACTGATCTCTGTTGGAGGCTTTCAAGGAAAGCTTGCAGTTTTTGTTCTGTGAACTAAAAAAAAAAAAAAAAAAAAAAAAACCCAAAAAAAAAAACCCACAAAAAAAAAAAAAAAAAAACCTTACTAAAAAAAATATAATATTTAAAGTACTTGAAACTTAATGGAAAAAATGTATTTCTGGTATCAAAAAAGGCAGCTGCAAAGCTACTACTCCATCTTCTTTCTCTTGCACACCATGATTTATTCTAAGGATTTGTGCCCTCAACAGAGAATTTGGAAGACTCTTTTCAGGATGAAGGCTCTGGCAATAGAGACTGTTTAATATCCGGAGTAACACTTTTAGTGTCCAAAACTGGATATATAAAAATCTACAAAGAAAACATGGGCAAATAATGGGTGTCAATAACTTCTGTTATTCTCAGTTAAAACCATAAAAAAAAAATATGCTATATTTTTAAAAATATTTACCAGCTATTAAAAAAATCTTTTGGGCATCTGTATCAAATGTAATGACAATTTTTATAGGCAGAATAGGTTTGGTGCTTTTGTGTTTTAGGTTATGATGCTTCTAAACTTCATCCACTATTTGCATGAAAAAATGTATCATTCCATGAATGTAATTAGGTATCTGTCATTGCCAGATGCTGTTCCCTTCTAAACATGGTGGCATTTCAGTGTTGCATTATGACTGGGTTTTGAAAAGGGACTTAAAATAGGCCTTCTCTACACTACTGTCTTATCATTAAGAACACTGCACCTAATTGTAGTTTTCTTCATGCCATTTGCATGGAGTGCTGTTTGGGGTGGAAAATGGGACTCAGAGTTTTTGAGGAAAGTTGCTACTTTAAAGCTGGCACAAATTAAAGCTTCAGTTATGACTGAAAGTTGGCAGAGATACTCTATGGAGTAGTTTGCTCCAGCATGTCTATCCCTGCACTACTGGCTTCATTATCAGCCAGCAAAGGAATAAATGCAGTGAATTAATAATCAGAACAATAATCTTATCTTCCTTTATTTAGACGTTTTCAGTGAATGAACGCAACAAATCATATGAAAAATGCTTTGGTGAATTTCTGTGTTTAAATGCAGTTTGTCTGACCAGGTGGGGCTTTTCATAGGGAAGAGCTTCTAACTTAACTCGTTTTCACTTCAGTGAAACCCAAGATCTTGTAAGCTTGTTATATTTTCTGTGTCTATGGAAGCAGAGATCAAAGAAATATTCTTCTTCATCTCTATGCTCCATTTGAAAAGTTGATGAGCTATAAAATATCTTTTTGCTTTGATTGGTCTGCATGGCAGTGTCTTAGCTGGGTATTTGCTTCATGCGACATCAACAATTCCTGTAGGCAATGTTTTAAATCCCAAAGACATTCTTTGAAATAAGATACCCAAAATGAAGGTGGTGTGTTTGCTGTTTTGTTTTGATTTTTGTGGCATGTAACTGAATAAAATGTGGCAAACAGAGGACTGGGGTGAGTGAGTAATATATCTATTCTCTTAGCATTTCCAGTCTTCATATATTGAATCCAAAAGACACTTGGTTCTGCTTATATCAAATGATGATATGTCTCTCTGTCTTTTCTGGCAGTATTTCCACTGTCGTAAAATTGTTAGCTATGTGTAGGGTTTGTATAGTAATATCTTCAAGAATAATTAATGACTTTGAGTTCAGTTGTTGATATTTGCTTTTTAAGCCTGTTGCTTTGAGTGACTGTGGTGTAGTACTATATTTTCACAGATGCATAGACAGTAAATTTAAATACCTAAAGAGAAAATTCCTGTAAACTGTGTGTAGTTGCCTGCACTGTGCACCCTCACATCTTGTAGTCACTGCTAGCTCTGTGGATTTCTAACCACTTTCTAATTGCAGCTGCTTCCTGAACAGCTTTTTCTCTTCATGATGTAGATGAAATTCAGGACTTCACCACAACTCTAAACTGTGTCTTTTTTAGGCTAGGTGCTGAATCTGAGAGACCTTTCTTGTATATCACTGCAGTTCTAAAAGTTATGTTACCCTAGTTACTGATTTTCAGGTACTGCTGTAAAAGAAGTTAATGCATGGTTTTGCTTTTAGCTCTCTCTTAAAACAACAACCATAGAAAAGTGTAGTGAGTGCAGAAGTTTCACCACACAGTTTCACCAGGTCTGGCACAGGATGTTAAGCAAGTTTATTGTTTGACACATCTTTATTAATATGCAAATGTTGGCATTTTCCCAAGATGGCAAATCCTTTCCACTCAACAGTGTGAAGCAATAAAACACACAGAACGGTATCCAGAGAGAATCTAATATTGCCAGGGCAATTTGCTAAACCTAGTAGAAATTTCAAACTTGGATAAAGAAAATTATCAGAAGATTCTAAAGGGAAAGAAATTAAAGCTTTATCTGGTTTTCAGTGTTGTCATACTCCTACCTCTATTACTCATCAACCAGTATCTTCTCAGTATTTTTACTATTCAGTATTGACCTGCATGTTTTGCAACTGTACTTCAGAACAAAATGACTCAAATAATGTCCTAAACATTTTTGACAACAGCTTACCGGTGTTCTAGCTCATATATACTTGAATATGGGTTACATAAACTGAAAGAAATTGTACAGTTACATTGTGAGTAGTACAACTGAAGAAAAGGGGAAATGTTTCAATAAAAAGGAATGGTGTTTGACTAATTGGGTGTGCACTGAGGTATTCAGCATGCTATACAGAAGGGAACGTGGAGCTCATTGAATTACATTCCCTTTAATCAATTAATATCACTGTTGTCAAAACCTTTTTATTTTTATTTTTTTTTTTAATTCCACTGACAGAATTGGCTTAATAGCATCTAACAAGCAGTTTACTATTCAAAGAAATTTACTATCATTAAATAACTACACAAGTCAGACTATGACAAAAATGTGAAAAGTTATACAAGTTAATACGTAGCTAGTCTTGAAGAAATTAGATTGTATTTAGCTTAAGTAGAGACAGAGGAATAGTAACTGATCAGAAGGTCTTTAGTTTATAAAGGGGTGAGAAAGAACTAGAGGGAAGTTGCTTCTGAACCTGTGCATGCAGAGTACAATACCACAAATGAACAGGAAATCAGTCCTCAGTCTGAGCATTATGTGCTGCTATAAGATATAAAGTAGTGCTAATTAATTATAGGTAAGACTGGGCTAAATTAGTTGGCATGCACTGCTGCAATTCATACAGAGGAGTCAAAATATTATTATAAGGCTAGATTTCACTAAAGCGGTTAAAATCTTGTTTAATGACAGAAAAGAAACTGTTTTGTAGGATACATTTGTTACAAGGCATGCTGGACTTTTTAAAAGACATTGTAGATACACCCTGGCTTTGTTACTGACTTGGTTTAGAACCAGATATTTGTGGGATTTACAGTTGCCAACATGTGTACTGTTAGACTCTGGTAAACTATTCTGAAAATGAAGACTAAATGGAAGGACTACTTTTGCTCATTAAGACCAAAAGGATGAAATGAGTAGAATCTTGGCTGTGTTTCTCTTGGCAAAGAGACAATCAGGGTTCTGAAAGTGTTAGGATGATGTATAAAAAAACAAAAAACAAAAAACATTTTAACTATACATGTAACATATGAAAAGTATTACCCTGCATCTCCAGTGACTGCTTTTACATTTTTACAGCCAGGAAAGACAGACAGAGAAAGAGGCAGATTTAAGGACTTACGTCCTTATTACATTCCGAATAAATTGGACTTTCAGTCAGAATAAATAAGACATTTACTTCAGTGGAAGGGCTAAACTTTCATAAGCAACAGCTTAATACTGAGGGTGAAATATATCACTGCACTTTTAATAATCAGAAACTGGCAAATGAATAGAACTGTGGCAGGCTTCACTTAATAAAGAGAAGAATACCCTAATCATATCCACATAAAGTCCAAAACGTTTAACAAATATTGAAAGTCTCAGCTCATTAGATTCTTTTAAAATGGGTTGTAGAAGTACTGGGGACTATATTTCATGCTTATTCCCACCTTCAGGAAAACAGCACATGCCCTTGAATAAATGTGTTGTTAAAAATTGTAGAAAGTGGAATAATTCAGCATTAAGCTGTTTTGATGAAGCAGTCTGATGGCACGATAATGCAATTTAATTTCCATTTTCAGGACAGTGGTCATCGATATAGTCTACAAATATATACATTTAAAGTATAAAATAATCTTTGATGAGGTTGGCTCAATGTTTCAAGATCTCTCAAATAGAAATTCTGTACAGAAATCTAAGACATTTGTATTGTGACAAAAAGCCAAGTGGTATGGGTGGCAGGTTAATCTTCATTGCCATGGAAGATTACACTTGGATTATGTAATGACTGGATTTCTATAATCAGAACAAAACACACCTAAAACCTTACCTGTGTAAAATGTAAAGTCTAATCATTACATGATAAGTCTTTAAAACACAGAGACAAATCAGGCATAGAAAAGTTATTTTATTAGGAGAAGAAATAAGTGATTAACAAGAAAATGGGTAAGAGAACCAAAGGAAAATAAACCCAAGACATTTAATCTCTAATTGATATCATTGACATCAAATCCTAAGAAATTTTTAAGGTATTTAAAGTGGAATTATAAAGTCACTAACTAGAATTTCAAGTCTTTCTCTACTGAAAAATAAAACTGAAAATTCATTTTCTCTCACTTTTATCAAGAATTTGATATTCCAAGCTTCATGTTTCTAACATGCGTGCATCTTTCAAAGTTGACAGAACAGCAGAATTAATCAAGACTGGTGTGCCCTTCTTTCAGCCAATTCCTTATAATCCATCAAAAATGTTTTTGTAAAGAATGAGTTAGCCTAAAGGGAATTCTAAAAAGCCGCAAGTGATAAGGACCATGAGCTTGAACTACCAAAGTTTGAAATATTATGCATCTATACATAAAAAAAATCCACTTTTTGGACATATTATACCTTTGGCAATTTTATTATATCAGTTATAAATTTATTAATCTGTTATAGTTCTTTAAATTTATTAATCTGTTATAGTTCTTTAAATTTATTGCAAAGTAGTGATCCATCATATTTATTATTTTAGGACATGAACAAAACAAACTTCTGGTTTGAGTGTTGTAGTTCTTTTTTGAAGTCCACCCCCATGTTCCTTATTTCATCTCTTACTCAGTTCCAGTTTTCTCTATACTATCATCTTAGATTATAACACAAGAAAAGAAGTTGCTCCTCGATATTACAGTTTTAAGGACAAAAAAACAAAAACAAAAACCCAAACAAAACAAAACTGAAATTGCATTCCTGAATGTAGCTGTTAGTTAATTCATTAGTGCATGTGTGCTAATCATGCTTCCTCTTAAAGTGCCATATATGCAGTAATTTTATTTTGTTATTTCTACTGTCATGTNTCCTCGATATTACAGTTTTAAGGACAAAAAAACAAAAGCAAAAACCCAAACAAAACAAAACTGAAATTGCATTCCTGAATGTAGCTGTTAGTTAATTCATTAGTGCATGTGTGCTAATCATGCTTCCTCTTAAAGTGCCATATATGCAGTAATTTTATTTTGTTATTTCTACTGTCATGTGTTCTGTACAGAATGAAGTTATATCTATTATATCTATTTTTGTTATATCTATTTTTCATTTATACTGTACAAAATTATGGCAGTGGGAGATTCCAGTGGGAGTTTCTGTCATTATGCATGTTTGTAATTCAGATTTTTTCTTCTTCCTCCTTTGTAGTCACCCAAATAGCTACTGCCTATTCCTGTGTCCCTTTTCTTCTCTTATAATTTTTCTTAGTTACATTCTATGATATTTTCTTTAATTTTTTTTCAATTTTTAATTCATGCAATTTTCTTTTTGTTTGTTCATCTCAGAGATATTAAGGCTTGTGTCATGAATATGTCTTCCACAAGAACAGAAAAAAAAATATTATTTTTCATTCAACTCATTTATAAGGATATTTGCAGGTATTTTTTATGCCTCACTTTCTATAACCCAGCAGAAAGTTTGTGGATTGTTATCATAAAGTATATATTAGTCTCAAGAAACTGAGAAAAGTCAGTAGGAGGTATGGAACATTTCAGTGTTTTAGTGTGGAACGTTTTATCTATGCAGGAAAGCAATGAAGATTATTATGAAGGTTAAACAAGAATAAAGCCTTAAAAAGAAACCCTCTCTTAATCAGTATTTTCCCAGATGATAAAAAGAAACCCAAAGAGATGTAATTGACAAATGTAGCATATAATGGTCCTTCTTGGAGCAGTACTACAGGGGACTCATTAGTACACATTTTAGTACAATCATTTTTACCCCTGTGGCTGTCACTTCAGACTATTCAGAAAAGGTGGCTGTAGGAGCTAATCACAGCAATGCCTTTCTCAATTTTATTTTCCTTCTAAAAATGAGGCACAAGAGAGCTAGTAAGTTCTAATTGAAATCAGAATTATCATTGCCATAATGCATACTGTGTCTGAAAATTTTCCCCCTAAAGTTTGTGGGCTTTAGACTTAAATGTAAAGTTGTGATAAAGTCAGTATGAGCACACATTTATTCTATTTTCAACAACATTTCTGTCTTTCTAAGAAGGAGTGCAGTTGTCCATTTATGTTTAACATTACTAACTGTGGTTGATAAGGGGAAGGGCAGACTTCAAGGAGATGTGCCATTTACATTGCACTTTAAAGTTTAAATGGGCTCTCTCTGGCATGAAATTCCTTTTTCTTCAAAATTCCTCAATTTCTCGTACAAAAATAACCGCAGTTTAATTGCCAACTTGACAGACACTGCAAAATCTCCGTTGTTCAAAAAACTGTGTAAGGCCAATCAAAGTACTGTAAGTGTTTTTAAAGCGGGGGAAAATCTCCATTTTATTCAGCTTCAGAGATGTATCGGCTTGTAATGGTCCTTCATGCAGTCACTAGGGGAAAAAAAAGACACAACACCTCCCAAAGTTCCTGAAATTCCATTTTCCCCGCCACTTAGTTTAAATTATAGTGATTCAGTGAATATTTAAAAATTTTCACCCCTTCTTCTCTTGGAAAATTGGAATTTATTAGAAAGAAAAATTGGTTTAGAAAGTTTTGAGCTCCATTAAAAATGTCTTTTAATCTCTGTTCATGTCCTAGAACTTTCTTGTTTTGGAGGACTTTCTAGTTTTAAGGCACTGACATATCTACATCTTAAAAGTATGGAAATAGGAAGAATCTCATCTTACTGTATAAGTAACTGATGAAATGTAAAGAAAATGCTCAAGAGTTTCTCAGCAAAATAAGATGATACTACAGTTCCAAATAGATGAGTCTCTATGAAAACACAGGTTAGATAAATTAAACCTTGCTTTGGTTTTAGTACAGTCTTTTGATAATTGTAAAAAGGGAGATTAGACCTCAAAGACCTTTCCACATAAAATTTTGTGAGTGTGTGTTTAATTCATTTTAACCTGTCTTCTAATATCTGAAAATGTGATTTAGAACTCAGGGAGTTTTTGTACCATGTTTTTGTATCTTCTGAAATGAATTGTTAAATGCTGTCGTAACTAAACATCCTAATGTAAATAAAATCACGATTGTTCTGTAAGTCTTAGAAACCAGAAAACTTTCAGTAATGTAATGAATTGTGATTTTCTGATATAATGGTAAAGAAACCACTATGGCACATGCTATTGTTTAAGCCCAGCCAATAACTCAAAAACATGCAGCCACTTGCTCACTCCCTCCCTTCTTCCCCTGGCCCCACTCTCACTGGAATGGGGAGAACTGAAAGAATATAACTCCCACTGGTTGAGATAAGAACAGTCCAGTAACTAAGGCATAACACAAAACCACTACTGCTACCACCAGTAATAATAATGATAAGGGAAATAACAAGGGGAGAGAATATAAAATTGAAAGGGGAAAGGAAAAAAGAACAATAAATACAAGTGATGCACAATCCAATTGCTCACCACCTGCCAACTGATACCCAGCCCACTGTAGCAGCAATCTGGGCCTTCCGGGTAACTCCCCCCCCCCCAATTTATATACTGGCTATGATGTGCTATGATATGGAATACCCCTTTGGCTAGTTTGGGTCAGGTGTCCTGTCTCTGCTTCCTGCTGACTTCCCATGCCCCTCCTCACTGGCAGAGCATGAGAGACTGAAAAGCCCTTGATTGGGGTAAGCTCTACCAAGCAACAACTAAAATATTGGTGTGTTATCAGCATTGTTGAAAACACAGCATTGCACCAGCTACTAGGAAGAAAAAAAAAAATAACCATTACAGCTGAACCAAGGGCAGCACAGCAGTGAAGTGTCATTGCTATCAAACAAAGCTTGTTTTAAAAAAAATGAAAAAAACTTAAGGACAGAAATTGTAACAGTATGCCATGAGCAAAATGGATATTCACTGCATGTGGCTCTTGCTGAGGCTGGCAGTTGAAGAGAAAGGGTGAAGCATTTAATTGATGAAAGTTGCTATCAGAATTATAACTAAACACAGGCCTTTTAGACATCACCTAAAATCGTAGAATCACAGAATAGTTAGGGTTGGAAAGGACCTTAAGATTGTCTAGTTCCAACTCCCCTGCCATTTGGCTACTATATCCATGATCTCTCCACCTTTGGTCAAGAAAACAAAATTCTGTTGTGGAGTAATAGCTATGATAGAGCAGAGTTTTTCTGAATGCTTCTATCTATCCAGAATGCTATTGAGGCAACAATAAGCAGAAAGTGTGAAAGCAGCTAGCTATAGATGGGAACTATTTTTCAACTTTAACTGAAGCAGGTGGTATTAAATGCTTTTTGTGATACTGACTTTTGTGGAAGTGACCAGGAGTGATTAACTGAAGAGGTTATACTGACAGAGGTAAAATTAAGATCAAAATAAGTACAATAAATCTGTATGTTTCATAAATTCATAATTCATAAATGCCTGAGTCCAAGCAGAGATATTCTTAGTGGTTTTATTTGTAAGCAGCTTTTTTTTTTTTTTTTTTTTTTTTTTGGGGGGGGGGGGTTGTGGTTATTTGTGT